>CAVNYN010214763.1:0-13484 GCA_963692815.1 Nyctanthes arbor-tristis | reverse complement strand
ACATCTGTCTCGATTTTTTTTTTTTTGGTAAAATCCCTATATCCTAGTTACTCAATATCCCTTTAAAAAGACACATTTTTACCCTCTAACATTAAAAATTATAAAAATTCTAATTACTAACATTCAAAATTATAAGGATTCAATCACACAAAACACCAAATATTCTAAGTTCGAATTACAAGCAGAGTTCAAATCTTAAACATAACATTTCATCTTACCAAGGTTTCAACGAAAACAAATATAATGCAACACTCAATCATTCATAAAATTACATTCTAAAATATTCCTTCATTCTTCATTTTCAATATTTGTGCAGTACCCAGTAACCACTGATTCCTGTATAATAATACATTTACAATAAAATATAATAATTACAATTATATACTTAAAATTTTTTAATATTGAATTTGAATAACACAATAAAAACGTAAAACATGTTGTCTGATATTTATTTATTTTTTTTTGGCGATTCAACTTTGTTTTTAAGTTATTACAAAACATGTTGGCACTAATTTACAAGTCAGAGGCAGCACAGTTGGTTAAAGGTTGGGGTAAGTTGGACTGATGATTGAGGGTTTGATTCAACCTCAACGCCAAATTTTTTTTTTTTTTAATTAAGTTGAAATTTCGGGTTTTCGGGGCGGGGCACCCCAAACCCGACCCCACCCCGAATCTGAAACGGCCGTTTGGGGCGGGTTTTCATCGGGTTCAGATTTTCAGGGGCTTTTCTGCCATCCTTAACTACGAATGGCTAATAGGCTTTATTGTATTCTACTGAGCCTACTTTTTTATCTTCATTCCTCACATCGCCGGCCAGAACAGAAGTATTCAATTGTTTTTGTCCCCATTATTAGCCGAGCTAAGGGATTGTTGTATGCACTGGCAGATACAGTCGCGGCTGTTGATCCGGATTTCGGATTCTGTGAATGGCACTGCAAAGATTTTTGTTTGGGCTTTTCCTTTAAATATGAAGATAAACGTATGCGTACTGCTTTTCCCAACATCAATATCAATCAATATATTAATTAAAAGTGATTAGTTGAGGTAGCATTAACTTTCCCGCCTAAACTGTGAAAAGTATGGGCTTTTGCGTCTTTTTATTAATTTCAGGTACAACTGTACCACGTTTTCTTTCAAGAAAGTTATCATAATCTCTGGGCTCATGTTTCACTTTTCCTTTCAAAGTTATCCTATTTACATGCCTAAATATTTTAACAAGAAAGTTGTAATTATTTGTAGGCCCCACTTTGTGTTTCAAAATCCTCCAAACACGTTTTTCGAATCACGTGCATTCGATCTGCTTCTTATCCTTATCAGAAAGTAACCTTTCAAATCCTTTGGCTTTTAGGGGTTGTTTGAAGCTATTTATTTAAATTGAATTATAAAGAGAAATTATAAAGAGGTGAAATAAGTAGTGTAGATTTAATATAAATTTGAAATTTGTGATTATAGATGAAAAATAGTCAAATTAATTATCAAATCAGTGATATGTGAGATTATAAAGAGAAATTATAAAGAGGATCAAACACCCCCTTATTCGTATGTGTGTGTATATATATCTTCTATGATTTTGGGTGAACATTATCACGGTTTTTTGCCGATATCCGCCAATCCTTCCTTGATAATGGACGAACTAGATTTCATATTCGATCTGGGAATAGCGTCCGAGCTGTAAAGGGATTCTAATCTCTCTTTTTTTTGTGGTTCAATTCAGAGTCTTAATATGATTCACTTTCTTTATTTTTCAAATTCAGATGTATAGTTTAGCTTTAGGGATTTTTATCGGAATTTATTTTATCTTATTTGAGGTTGGGTTTGATTTTATGTATATCCAATTGGAGATTACTTAAAGCCGGATGGATGATCATTTGCAGCTCTGTATTTTGCAATATTTAAAGACGTCCTCCCCACGCTTTAACATCTACAGCCATCACCTTCTTCCCTCTAGCATTAATTGTATTCCGGTTTTCAGTTCTCTAGGAATTTTCGTCTTCATTTGCATTTTTTTGTTTCAAGTGATGGCAGCCCTGTGGAACCTTCTAAAAGATGTTGACGACTGGCGAGCCAAGTCGACCTTTTTGGTTCGTGTTGTTCGTAAGTGGTACGTACCGTGTCGTAACAATCCCAAAGATGTATACTCTATCGAGATGGTTTTCGCTGATGAAGAGGTAAGTTCTCTATTACTGGGTTTTCTTTTGTAACCTCTACTTTTGTAAGGTATGCCCTCTGAGCTTTGTTATCCCTGTTCCTACTTTTATTTGTAAGTTCTCGACTCTATAGTCTTGATTTTGGGGTTTGAGTTGACTAAGAGTTAAAGTTTACTATGTGTTTTGATTCACTGCTATTCTGACCTATGGCATTGCTTGGACCTGTTACCTATAACATTCTCACACAATCATAGAACCTTATATTATTTAACTTGGTGACAGTGGCTTTCTATAGGTACTTTATAGTACCTTATATGATTATGGAATTTCATTTAGTGGTGATGTGGTTTATGAAATTGTGATTTGTGTTTTTTTCATTTAAAGGATACGCCTATTCAGGCTTCCATTGATAGAAAGCTGGTGCCTAATTTTGCTAGTAAATTTAATGAATATGGTTTGTATGGACTTTGACATTTGGATGTGAAGAGTACCATGGTCTGTATAAGCCGACTTCACACCGTTGGAGGCTTAACTTTAAAGAAACTACTCGCGTTGTGGAGCGTGATTTGGGGCTGTTTCCCCAATTCCACAAGGAATTATTTAACTTTGGATCTTTTTCTGAGATGTCATCCGAGAGTGATAGTGAGACGTTCCTTTTTGGTAAGCATCGATTATTTTTCAATGCAGTGTTTTATTGTAAGTTTCCACTTTCACTGCACTTATTAATTTTAACTTTTGTCGTAGATATCATTGGAGAGGTTGTTCAAATTGAACGTGCTAGAGATTATCGCTCATCGTGGAGAGTGACGCGATCAATTGATTTTGTCCTTCGTGATCAAGAGAAATCTTCACAATCATTTCTTTTTAAAAGTTTTGCTACTGGTTTTACATTCTTGATGTCTTTCCATTTATTTATTTACTTGTGTATTTATCTATTTACTTATTATTTATTATTATTTTTGTATTTTGACAATTTGGTTAATGTCCCTTTCATAGCCACACAAGGTTGAACTGCATGGTATGAGATGAGTATGTGGGTGTGCTCACTTCTCATGTGGAAGCCCCTGTGGATGTACCTATCATCCTGATTATGCAACTATGTCGTTCCTGGTTTTACCATGGTAAACTATGTACTTTAATTCTATTATTATTTCTCTTCTAAGGATGATTAATTCACTTGCAGTTTAATTCTTATCCTGACCTAGAGGCGAAGCTGGACTTTCTAATACTTTTTACGCAACGAAATTCATTTTTGATGAAGATAGGCCTGAAATAGTTGAATTTCATAACAGGTTATTTCTTCTGTATAAATTGCTAACTTGAGCATTTAATTTTTGCTTTTGCTTTTTCTTATGTTTGTGTTTGTTTATAATATCTTATATTTATAATTGTTCAGGCTTGTGATTGACGAGGATTCGTCGTCTCAAAAAATTAGTCAAGGCAACTCTATTAGTGTGCTCTCTGAACCTGATGACTCAGAGTCTGCTACTGTGTCATCAAAAGAGATTAACCAGGCTCTAGAGGTATCTACTTTACATTTTAATAGTTGACTCTGTCTTATTATTTTATTCGTGTTTGGTGTTTGATTATTTTATTTGGTATTTTTTTCCTCTATAAACCATTTAGACATGTTCTTACTGATCTCCAAACAATAGTTAAGTGAAGGAATCTACCTAATTTTTTGGTTCAGGCTGGTATTTATTGGTTGGCTGCCAAAATCACTTTTGTTCTATCAAAACGGGACTGGTGTTATTTGGGGTGTAGCGTTGACGAGTGTGGAAAGAAGCTAACTAGGGAAGGGAATTCTTTCTATTGCCAAAAGTGTAAAACCAATTCAGGAGAGGGAACCTGGCGATATATGCTGAAATTGAGAATTGAGCATGACAATCATTTTGCCACAGTTATGATGTGGGACCGCGAATGTTAACAGTTATTAGGCAAGACTGTTGATGAAATGTGTGGGAACTTGACACAGGTGAATATATCTTTATTTCTTTTCATTATTCTTATCACACCCATAGGAGTATGATCCCAAAAGAAGTTCACAAATTAGTGGATAGACGGCTATTGTTCAAAGTACAAACAAAGCTAAGGGAAAACGCTGAGAATGGTAAACAATTTCCAGTCTTGAAAGTAAACGAAAGCAAGGATGAGATATGTACTGATGACATTGCTCAAGAGGTTAATTATATTATTTTTATTTTGTAATTGATTTTATTTTATATTAGTTTGTAATGTGCTCACTGTTGTTTATTTTACGTTGTTTATGCTCATAGGAATCTGACTCTGACACTGACCTTGCTCTCCTTTTTGATGGGCCCCATGATGATAGCTCAAAGGTATTTTTCACCTGCTCAATAAAAAGCAATTACATGGTGTGTTTAAGTAACTGTTTTGTTTAACATCATACCTTTTTGTTTTTGCAAGGTTGATGAATCAAGTACAGACCTTAGCCAATCGACCATTGTTACCCCATTGAAACACCCTCTTGACACTGTGACAGCCACCGCTATTGGTCCATCATCAACGCACTCCTCCAGAAATAAGCTGAAAAAAATAATTAAAGTGGAAATGGCATAGTTTATGTATGAGAGAGTTTTAAACACTGTATTCTGATACTTTTGTTGTCTAGACAGTGCTATTGGTTTTAGTCTTGACATTATGCTGGTTTTTCCTTTATGCACGTGGCGTGCATAGTAATTTCTTTAGTATCACGTTTGAAGTTTTTTTCACAGATTTAGCTTATTGCTTAAGGCCTTTTGTATTGTGTTATTCTTTTACTTTCAATTGTGTTATTCTTTTACTTTCAATTGTATTACTCTTTTTTTTTATCTGTTGGGTATTTTATTTTTATTTGAATTATTCACTTGTGCCTTTTGGAGTTTTCCCGGTTTTCTTTTTTTCCTTGTAGGGTTTTGCCTCACATATCAAGAATTAGAGGTTGGTCCATGATCCTTGCATAACTCTTGAAGTTGAATATTGATCAATGACGTGTGTGATAGCACCTTGATGACTGGAAGTCGAATATTGGCCCCTATGTTTTGAGATTTGTATTGATATTATGGGCAGTATTTGAAATGAAAATTATGTATTTTCTCAATTTTACATTCAAATGTAAGCATATATTAGTAGTATTTTTTTTTTTTGGGTCCCTTTTTTAAGGTTATCATCTTTTTTCATGTAATTACAATGACTTATGTATTCATACGATGATGTTAATAAAATTGCATTGTTCATTAGTCTTTAGATGAACATATTTCCCACATTTTAATGCCTACGTGTTTTTGTTTAAAGTCTTTGCTTTATACTTTTTTGTTGTCTTAGTATGTCATTTAGTTTTACTAAATTAAATGTAACGGGATATGTGTATCTCTAAATTACTCTGTAGAGTAAAGAGCTTCAATCTTTAGAAATGGATTTTAAAATGGGTATCTCTAAATTACTCTTTATTGGAAAGAGCCTCTGATTTAAAAATAGGAGGTGAATTAACAAAAGACGCTTAAGCATCGACTTTAAATATTAATCTGTTTTTTGAAACTCTTGTCAACTCCTGCTTAAATATATTTTTTTAAGCTTGATAAGCCACTTGGAATTAGACTCTTATCCAATGAAAAAATAGCTTTTCCTCCTTAGATCCCGTGATAACATTATTATATTTCCAATATAACATAACAATTATTATTCAAGTACAAGATAACAGACACAGTAGTTGAGCTGTGTGTTACATATGCATTATTATACTCTATGTATTAACTAGTACAAATAGTTTGTTTTGCAATTTCTCGTGCAATGCACGGGTGAAAATCTAGTAGCTATAGAAACAAAAAGAGGCGATTATATTAAACTAGAATCAATATTGTTCCTTGCAAATTGGTATCGTCTTTATGCAATTATTTATTTACTTTTATTAATTCTAAATGTAGATGTCTCTATGAATAATGGATTTTATTTAATTATTAGCTATGCGTATGTGAGAGAGAGAGAATTTTGGCTCATGTGTTGGTGTTATTTTCTCATGTGAAGTTGGTAATAGATGACCCCGACTAAACTTGCTCTCTTTGCGTGTCTATCCTAATAATTCTGCTTCTATCCACTTCTCTCATTTTTTCTGATCAATATCTATATATATTCTTCCTTTAAAAAAATATCTATATATTCTGCGATTTGTAGCGGCTTGAAGGATGAGAAGAAATTTTGGCCATCCCTGATGTGAGTCAATTCAATATCTTTGTTGTGCCTAATGATATAGAATGCACAATTCAAGCTGAAGCTCCTCTTCTGAAGATTGGACTTTTCCCCTATTACAAGTAATTGCTCTCATTCTTTTAAGATGTTTACTTTCATTTTTCTATCGAGAATTATTTCTAAAGCAATTTATTTTTAAGTTTATTTTTCCGTTATTTGGTATTTGGAATTAGGAAATTTTTTAGATCACTTGAAGTTTTGTTTGAATATGACTATGGGTGATTGTCACTGTCAATTCTGGTTCTCCAATTTCTTGAGGTAAGATTCCCAAACCCAGATTTTATATGTTGCAATTATGTTTTTAATTTATGTTTTAGCTCTGAATGATGTAAAGAAGAAGGTTACAATAAAGCATATTCCAAGGATTGATTTGTGAGCAATGGCTAATAAATTTGTAAGATGAAATGTTCCAGTTGTAATTTTAAATGTTCGTGTATATTTCTTAGATCTCTAAGAATCTTCAAAATGCTTCGCCTAAGGGACAAAGAGCTTGAGAAATTAGGAAACCATATTACGATTGCTTTTTTTTGAATGTGGCTCCTCTCTGTTGTTTCTTATTTACATTAGAGTGGTTGAACATGACTAGGCTCTTTATTGTTTCTTACTTACTACCTTAGTAGTCATCGAACTTGATCATGTTTTTATGCATGAAACCAAATAACTAGAATCTTGGAAGAGTTTTTCTAAAATCGCAATTCTTTTTATTCTTTCATTCCATGTAATAGATTAAAAATATAAGAACCAAATTAAATGTGCACACATAATTGAGGATTAAAGTGGAAACAAGAATTATGTTATTAAAAAAAAATGGAAATGAAATGGTCCACAATTCCTGGGAGACTTGGGCTGGGCCAAGTGATATATAATACATATATAGTATATAAAACAAAAACAAACAAATCAAAGACAAAACAAGGCAAATAAGAAAAAAAGGGAAAGCAAAGTCTCTGCCAAAGTCTGGTGACCGAGGAAAAAAAATTTGAGGAATCTTAAGAAGGAGAAGAAGAAAGGCACTTCAAGGAGCAACCTAGTTAGCGTTATTGGTCTTTAACCTTTGAACTTATATAAGTTTAAGAAAATAGGGTTTATGGAAATTTTAAGAACATTTAATATTAGGTTATAATTTTATGTATAAATTTAAGAAAATAGGTTTATGGAAATTTTAAGAACATTTAATGTTAGGTTATTATTTTATTTAATACATGTTTTAAAAGAATCAAATAGTTATTTGATAATGAAATATGAGATTCTTGATGATATTATAGGGATTTATAATAGATAGGGTAAAGATGAAAATTTTTATAGTTGAAACTTTATATGGAGTAAGTGAATTGGAATTTTGATATAAGTTAGTGCTATGATTTTATGAAATGGTATTATGGTAAGTGAGAAAGTGGTGAAGTTAATAATAAATATAAGAAATGAATGCCTTAAGATGCAATAGTAAATGTGGAAATGCATTTAAGACTAAAAACTAGTGTTTAAAGATTAAGAATTAGTGTTATTTGTTATTTTTAATAGGCACTAGGACTTTAATGTGTGAGGCCCTACAATTTCCAAGGTAGAAAAAAAAAAAAAAAAAGAAGACTAGAGTGTTTATAAGAATGGTTTCATATTTAAAAGCAAGTATAGAAAATCTTATTAAAGGATAAAAATTAATGTTTAAAGATGAAAAGTTAGTGTTGTTATTTCTAGTGGATATTTAAGATTTTACTATGTGATATTATTATAATTTTAAGATGGAATAAAATATAGAATGATTAGATAGGAGGGATAACTATATATTTAATGTGAAAATGAAGAAATCTTGGGAAAGTTAATGTAATAGAGAATTTGTAATCCAAAGGAAATGTTATGTTGATAAACTTTAGGTTAAGCAGAGAAATTTTTAAGAAGTGAAATACGTTATGAAGAACATAAAGGAAAAGAAAATGAGAAAAGAAGTGTAAAGAAATTATGTTATGTTTGATGGATGAAATAGGATAATGGATTATTGATTCTATTATCAATTTATGTTATAGGGACACCGAAGAGGTTGGAAAAGCTTACCAACCAAACTAGATCGCAAATATAGCCAGTGAGTGAAATTTTCTCAAATCTCTTATAAATGAAATTTATTATATTTCGATTATATGTGATGATGTGAAGTTGATGACAAAAATATTTTTATGGATATTTTGAAAGCTCTTCTCTTATTCAAGAAATTTATGGAATTTGAAAGGGTGATGTTTAAGAATTTTCGAGATGCATGATTTGAAATTTTCCCAAATTGTATCCTATGTTTATTATCATGTCGGCTACTGGCGAAAGGGCCTATATAGCTCAAGCTGACCAAATGTTATGTCGCTTACGAGCGAAAGGGCCTATGGCTCAAGCTGATCAAATGAACACCGCCCAGGCGAAAGGGGCCTATGTGCTAGCTATAGCTCAAGTTGTTTATTGTGCCGCCTAAGGCGAAGGGGTCATAAGGTACTTATGGCCCAAGCAGGCGTCTACATGCGTATGACTTGATATCATGATTATGAAATGTTAGATACACTTTGGGGGAATTCTATGATGGTATTGAAATAAAAAGATTTTCTTGATGTTCTAACATTGCAATGACTTTATAAATGTTTGATCCAAGATGAATTTCTTACGGTTTGCTTGGATGAATATAAAAGTGACAAATGTGTTCTACTTAAAAGTATGATAGTTTTTTTTAACATTCCACTTATTGAGCGTTAATGCTCACGAAAATACTTTTCAATGTTTCCCCTTACAGGTATTAACTGAAATTTGAGCAACACTTGGGATCTATTCTGGAGACGAGCCTTTTGACAAGGTTGGCATGATCAACTAGAAATGTAACAAGGAAATATGTTTTGATGTTGTTAAATACATTTTGATATGTTGACATGCTTATGTATATTAAGAAGAAAAGAATAAGGCTAATATACTTTTGAATGTATATCTCTAAGTAGAGTTAGTTATGTTATGATATATATATTTGACTTGGTGTGCTGTGGTGGTCCGTTGAGGTTTTAAATTGTGTTGGAGTATGTTTTGGTAAAATTCTTGTCATGCAGGGGGTTTATTCATAAAATGTGGGAGAAATTGCCAAAATTTTTAGAAAATTTTAATAACTCAACGAGCTTTGGCGATGAATTATAACTTCTAGTTAGAATTTATCGTCGACGCACATCATATTTCTAGTATATTAAAGATACTAGGGGTGTGGCTTGTCAATTTATTCACAAATGGGGTTGATATTCTCCTGTAAAAATTAATATAACGGCTTTTATTAGGATAGGAGTTTCAAAAAATTATTTGCATTTGTAAAGAGGCTAGAATAGCAAAGGGTGTTGGAGCTCACAAGAAAAGAATTGGAAAGGAACTTGAGAAGTGAGATACATTAAGGCGCGGGGTATTTCATGTTTTCCATTTCCTTTAGATGTCTTTCTAGTCATGGTACTACCTTACAATACTTGTTATTAGTGATTAAAGCTTTGAGATTATTTATGGTGACAAAAATTTTAAGTATTTCATTTGATCATGTTATAGGTTGCACAATGCAAGGAGTTATATTGTCTCGTGGAGGTCTAAGAGGAACAATTACATGTTTGATTAAATTTTGTTGTCGGTTTTATATCCTTATTTTTTTTACTACACGGACTTATCAATGAAATGTATTGTAATTGATTCTCATGATTGTACATAATAAGCACTATGTTTGCTCATTATTTGCTTCAATTCTCTTCAATGAAATTATATACTGTTTGCCATCTTACGATAAACAGCACCTTCATTCATGTAATATAGTTTACATATTATCACATCAACAAACATTTGAAGCACTATCACACTACATTTGATGTATTGCCTTTCCATTGGAACTCTACTCGTGCATCGTACATGTGAAAAATCTAGTAAAATAATAACAATCCATCTCTCACAATCACAGCAAGAAGATAGAAAATTAAAATCTTATAAACATTAAATTGCCACACAATACATCTCATTTCAGCATTCAAAAACAATCAGCCTCAAATAATGGACTGCGAGAATAGTGGAAGTAAACAAATACACAATGTTTCCTTCACAGATACAGGTTTCATAACTATTAATTTCTTTCCCTATCTCATTTTGAAGAATTTTTAAGCTCTATTTTGAATTATATGTTTATATTATCTCAAATGGGATAATATTCTATGAAATTTTGTCTTCAAATTATTAAATTTATTCCTGCATGTGTTTAAAATTTTATTATTTTTTTTTTTGGCCTTTTGTTCGGGTTACATGTGAATTTCATGGAAATGACCATATATTGCCGAATCTATGCATCTACGCTACAAGTATAAAGAGTTATACCTTTTTGATTGGGTTTTGTGTTCACAAATATTAATTGACATGCATGTCAACACTTTTAGACTTCAAACATTTCTGTTCAAACATTCTTTATTTGCCAGCTTTATGTAAAATTATTTATATTATTAGTAGCTCATTTTCTTGAACTTTAGTTACTGCTTCTGCCATTATTATGATTTTGGGATCTTACCATTTGTGTGCTACACTCATACTCTTGAACCTTAGTTATTCTTTTTGGAACTAAGATACTTCAATGACCGCTTCTGAACAAACCCTAATTCTCAATGTCAATCTAACATAGATGTTAAACCGAACTGATATTTAGTCACGTTTGGATTATAGTAAAATATAAATTGACTCTATGAATCACTTTAGAACAAAGGTCAAATAGGCAATTACACAGCAACATGTCACTCTAAATTATATAAGACATAGCATGTCAACTATGCTTTGTCTAATATTATAAGCCAATATTACAATACACAAATGTTTTTTAAATAAATTCTACAAATTAATAAAACACCAAATCACTAGTACATACGTAAATGGCTTATTTCAATTGCTATAATTAAAAAGTCAGTCTTCAGTCACCGACAATTTTATGTGGCGTTTTCTAAAGTGACACATCCTAATATTATAAGACATAGCATGTCAACTATTCTTTGTCTAATATTATAAGCCAATATTACAATACACAAATGTTTTTTAAACAAATTCTACAAATTAATAAAACACCAAATCACTAGTACATACGCAGATGGCTTATTTCAATTGCTATAATTAAAAAGTCAGTCTTTAGTCACCGACAATTTTATGTGGCGTTTTCTAAAGTGGCACATCCTTCTCGCCTTAAAATGTTGATATGTGATAATAATGGAGAGTTAACAAATAAAACAACGAATGTCGTTTATAAATAAGTGTTCCAACATTTGTAATACTTACACGATAAAATGATATTTCTTATTGAGAATTTTTCTTCATTTATCAGTTGTATGTAATTATTTAAATTCACTTATATTTTATTATAATTTCACAATATTAATCACACATACATATGTATGTCTATATACATAATTATATATTGTTACGGAATTAAGCCCGTACAATGCACAGGTAGAACAACTAGTACAGGTAAAAACAAAACACTTGCCTTTTTATTGTTTATGACATGTCTCTTTTTAATTACTACTACAAGCTAACAAATTGACATAATAATGTACTAGCTGGCCGGTAGAGGGAAAATTCAGAACATGTCACCTATTAGAAGTTTAGAAGACAAATGTAACAAATTCAAATATTATCAGCTTACAACTTTACCTAAGCTAGCTCGATAGAGCTAAATGCACGAGATGAGCTTTCCTGTCAAATCGATTGTTACATAATGAAGGCTACATGGTTATTGTAATTGCGTGGGTAAAAAGTGAGTTTTCTGTTGTATAACTTTTGACAAAATCTTCTTTAAATATGACTCAAACAAAGGTAAGCGCCTAAGCGGCCATTAATTCATGTGAGGACGTTGCATATGTGATGTGTGAACAATGAGTTCCATTAAGGACAAAACTAGCTACTTGCTATACGACACCTTTTTTTTTTTTTTTTTTTAAGCTTGAATTTATTGCAAAAAACAAACGAGTACAGCCGAGAGGAGGTATGCCAAAGCCGACAAAAGAAACCATGCCAAGAAACCCAATGTAGGATGCCAGACAAGGCCCACAAGAGAGACTTGTTCAGAGGACGATGAATGTTGAACAGCCGGATCATTAGACAAGTTTTTTCCATGTGTCATGATCAACACTTTTGTCCATATGACATGACTAGGGTCGTCTCTCAAAATTCAAGACAATTATAACTTTAAGCAAATACTCGCTATACTAGTTGGTGAGAATAAATATAGTTTAAAAAAATAGCAAAAAAGGTCTTGCTATTTCTCAATGAAAATAGAGCAAGTTCCCCAAAGATATTCAACTCTCAAATGAAAAACCTATCCTTGCATGGGAAACAATTACTACAAGGAAAAAGGCCAACTGAGGCGACTTTTGTCTTTGTCGCCCCCTACATCCATATGTCGCCCCTATAGTCGCCCCCAAATGCATCGCCTCTAAAGCCCCGCACCTGTTGATATACTGTAACGACTTTGTCGCCTCAGTAGATTCTGACCAATGGCAACGATAAAGTCGTTGCTTATAGTAGTGATATAGGGGAGACACGGCATAGTATTTTGTTAAAAAAAAAATATAGGGGCCGTTTTTGTCTCCCCAATAGGTCTTTTTAAATAAATAAAAAAAAATGGTACATTTATCAACCGTAAATTCTTATATTCATAATTGTATCAGTCTTATAACTTACAATCCCAAATTTATTGAGACTCATAATTCACAAATACATAACCAAGCCAACTAAGAAAAAACCCTTGAGTCAATTAAAACTAAATTAACTTGTGGCAAACCTTAGCCTCCAATCAACAATGTTAAACATTTACTCATGTTCTTGTAGTTTTGAACAAAGTGGTCGGTCAAGTAATTGCGATCTTCAACCTCTCATACTTGTGTAAAATCACCGTGCATATGAAAGCATATCTACAATTCAAAACAAAACATCAAATGAGCCGTGACTTATGGTCAATAAGTATAAAGAAAAATAAGTAAATATTTTGACTATTCAACAATGACAATTAAAAACATACTATTCTTTTACTCACCAATGGCAATTTTCATGAAAATTTTACACAACTACATCTTAACTAGA
>CAVNYN010214761.1:5322-64745 GCA_963692815.1 Nyctanthes arbor-tristis | reverse complement strand
TGTAGAAAGTTGTAACTCCATTCAAACTCTCCACAACTGGAATTCGGAAACAATCAATTATTGATACATATTAGCCTATATTTAATTAAAGGTAAAACCCAAAAGTTTAATTAAAGGTAAAACCTAAAGATAAAATATCAACACACGTGAACATTTATTTAAAAATATCCAAGTATTTGGCAAACTTAAGAATTATCAAGCTTAACAAAAGTTCGACAATGTACAAATTTGTGGTACTCACCTCTTCATCGACGAAGAGAAATTTCATACAGTAGACGTCATCTGGATTTTTCAGGAAGGAACATACCATTTGCGCAGCACTCTTACCAAGAAGGTCCATTTTGCTCTACGGTCATCTACGTCCTTGATGAGGTTCCAAATAGGGGCCATAAGATGTGATTGAAGGAAGTTGAATCGATGATAAAAACACACCATCCGACCCCTATTTATAGTCTAAGAAAAACCCTTAGCAGAACAAATCCCCAAATTAGAGTTTGTAATGGAATTAAACATAAATCCTGAAAAAAATATAGAACTCATTAGCAAATGCCTATAGGATAAGCCATTAAATATCGGAGGAAGAACCCAATTTGAAGCCAAAAAAGAATTGAGTATGATTCCCAGCAGTGTAAGTCTCCAGTGAACGCAGGAATCGTCCCATCCAACGGACAACTCGGCACAAAACATCAATAAGAGATAAAGATTATATTAGAGGAAGAAGGATAAATAAAAAGATATCTAAAAAATTTACATGAAAAAGAAACTCTAACCATGTATTCTGAGTTATCAGCTAAGCAAGAGAAAGAGAGGGATCGATGGAATCCATAGAGATAGAGAAAGCTAACATATCATATTAAATAAATAAATAAAGGAAGATAAATCCTAGTGAACCACACGTGTTACCACCATTAAGGGCTAAAATGACCATACAACCCCACTTCAGACAGTTTTGACGGAAAAACTGCGGTAAAAGCACACTGCAGCTCCTCTCATATTATATATATATGGATTATGAACTACAAATTTCAAGATATGTTAGACAATTAAATAATCAAATTTATCTATAATTTAAATAATTAAATGGTGATAATTATCTATTAGTTATTAAATTTAATAGTGAATCTTA
Organism: Nyctanthes arbor-tristis; assembly: GCA_963692815.1. Taxonomy (NCBI): domain Eukaryota; kingdom Viridiplantae; phylum Streptophyta; class Magnoliopsida; order Lamiales; family Oleaceae; genus Nyctanthes; species Nyctanthes arbor-tristis. The sequence goes on along the minus strand of CAVNYN010214761.1, from coordinate 63,619 downwards.
TTTCAGCATGGTGAATGGATAAGACAAAAGTAAATAAAAAATTTTAAAAAATTGAAAAATTAAGAATACCACACAAGTAACCGTAACATGAAACAAAATGTCCAAAAAGACCCTAATAAAATATTTTTTGGCAGGAAAAATGCGGTACAAAGGTACTGCGGCTCCTTTCATTTAATTAATATATATAAATGCGTATTATATTCTACATCCCAAAAAATCAAGAGGAAATTGCAAAAAAAAAATGTCTCCTTTAAAAATATCACTGGTGGTAACACCTATGCGATGTACGGGAAGCAACATCCGTCTAAATCTCAGTAATTCAACGACAAAGTCACTAACGGAAATAATGAAAGAAATTAACAAAGAAAAGAACACATCATCCAATGTTTGCTTTACATCGTTATAAATTTTGAAAACTTCTTTGTACTCAATATTCATGATTGAATTTGTTAGATTTCCCTCCTTGTCATAAATCAACATCGTCAGTTTTAAACAACTGTTGCAGCCTTGACATTACAACATAAAAATATCCATGAGTAAGCACCAACCTTTTAAGAAGAAGTCTCATGTTCTGCCCTCTATATAACAAATCAACATCTTCAACTTGTGGGCCAGTTTTGATTATAGGTGAAGGTAATAAACAAATCAGAATATCCAACTTCGTACAAATAGCCACAAATAGAATCAAATATGGTACTTGATATTGCAACTTTGAATTGTCCAAACTATGCACTGCACTTTTCAAGAAAACTCACAGACGCAATGGTAATTAACCCTAACTCTTATAGACAGTCATTGTATACGACGCAATCAGTGGGAAGTGTTTTCTCTAAGACTATAATCTTAGACAATTTACACACACACATATATACATGCTGCGAATTTTTGTAGTATTCACAATCCTGGCCTAGATTACAGTAAGGCTGCGAATAACTGGAGTTGGGCATAACGAATGATTTCCATGCTGAAAGGTTGCTTCCTTCGTAGCTCACCTTGCGTCTGTAGGGGGACAAGGCCTACACCAACTCCAACTTCAACTCCCAAAGACAGCACAAATCCTCTGGCTTCAACCCCTGCAATGCCAGTCGTGTGTCATGACCAGGATCAACAATAAAATATTTGTCTAGTATTTACAACAGATTATAAGAGTAGGAACTGAAATCGCCGGTGATTACCAATTACAATCATATCCTAAATGGAGAAACATCCATTGAAGGGAACAGTTCAAGGACGGGAAAAGGCAGGTCTGCTATTGAGACATATGTACTTAGCACAATGAATGTCCAGGAAATGTTGAAAATCTCACATGATATATCATTTATTTAAATTATCGACACTTACTTGTGGCATAGTTGTCAGGTCATTGACACTCTACTTTTAACAGCACTCTGTTGTTTGGATATGAAGTCCCTCACTGAAATAGTCCTCATATGCTTTAGAAATTTTATTGTATGTATAACTGTTACATAAGTTAGTAGGAGAATATTATTGGTTACGTCTTTTCTTATTGTCATATGCCCCAAACTTAGGTAATGCTGCATTTTAAGATAACACGGGTCTGTAAATAATCAACCTGTCGTTCGTTATAGATTAAATCTTTACAAAATACATGTGCAGTAATTAAAAACAGTACCTTCAACCTACTTGCACTGTTATTTTCGCCTTTTTCGTTGATTGTATTCTAAATTCTCCATCTTTAATTTCCCATCCCAATCAACACAGTAAGGTTCATCCGTTGCAAGTTCTCTTTATGGCAACTGAGCCCTACTCTTAAATATACATATACATTTGCAGATTCTTCTTATTGACAAGTTTCGCTTGGTTGTGAAAATAATAGAGTTGGATCTGAAGTGCTCGATTTGCTTGGTGGGTTCTCAAGCCAATGGGGAGATAAAATGGGAGTCTAAAGACGTGAATCTGAGTTTGGAAAATACGAATGAATGCACGTCATCGTGGCTAACCAGCTCAACGAATGGAAAACTGGAAAGAGACTGATACTTTAGGCTTCTTTTTCTTTTTCTTTTTGAACATATTCAAACACAATGAATAAATTAAGAAGTTGATCAATAGTCTTGTGTCTTGTCGTAAATTCAATGTCAAGTAACTTTTTACCTTACATATTAGTACTTTTTGAAATTATTCTTCTCTTACAAGGCACCGCTGAAAGACTAGTTTATTATGAAGGAAGTTAATCCCTGTCATGTAGCATCCATAATCGAAACTGGCACCCCACAACCCCCACCCCCACAAACCCAAAAAAAAAAAAAGGCCAACCCCATTGTCATCCACACTGCTCGTCTCTGAAATGGATCTGATGATTCCTAAATAAGCCAGACATATCGACATGAGCACAGACACATCGACCTTTATTAAAATCTCAGGATGTCACAAATTATCCACGGTCTTTTGCTTTTGCCCCTAGCCATCTATCACACTGAACCTAACTTCCATTTTAAGAGACGAGATAAACCAGCGCCTTTGGAAATCTAGAATTGGTCTGCTCGATCAGGATGGTTGTCCTGGATATCATCCTCTGCTCTGCCATAAGTTATCCATGGTAACATAGATTCTAATAAAACAGAGAGCACATTTCGATCGGACAAGTCTGAATGGTCGGGCAGCTGTTCCCTATTCTGTAATCCTCCCCTCGGATCAACTATAAAATTCTGCAGGTTATCAGGTGGCATTGTCGGGATAGAATCAGAGAAATCTGATACCATCAGATGAGAGTACCTAACAAAGAGCACAGATATATATATCAGTTATACTTCAAACGTGTGCACTCAAAGCAGCAGAAGAAAAAACAGTCGAGCAACACTACACTCACTCATTTTTCTCTGACGAGAAAGCTTCTTTTCTCACACAGGCCCAATTCCTTGCTTCGATTCCATTTTCTTTCAGTGTCTCAATCACCAAGAGAGCAGAATCCCGAAGAAATTTTTGTAGATCCGGGAGCCTCCATAATATGTAACTCCTTTCAACATACAGACTAATCAAGTGATCCAAGGATGGACTTCCTGTTTGCTCGGGCACAAAGAAGCTATGCCTGAGTATAGTGGTCCATGCAGGATCTTTTAAAGGAACCTTCTTTACCAATTTCTTTAAGACAGAAGGGTGTAGCATTAAAGCCTGCTTCATGAGATCCAATGAAGCAGCTTTTCCAGGATCCGTTCTTCCATCTTTGGAGCCTTCTTCACGTTCAAGGTAAAACCGGCACACAGCGAGGGAAAAGGAGAAATTTGGATATAACCACAAGGAATGACCCCCTTTATATTCATCGGAAAAATGTACTAGCCAGCGATATTCTTCGGCTCTCAAAGCATAATAGTCAATGCAGAACATGGCGCCCAACGGATCATCTAGATCTAGAGAAAGCAACAGCTTACAAACTTCAAGGGCAGATCGGTGGCACCCTCGCCTATCCATGTTTTTCACATGAGTGAAGAGTGTTGAGAATAATGGTCTGTTGGTTTCATGAACATACTTCAACTGAAAATTTCCCAGCAATGGAGAAAACATAGGATGCCATGCACATTCTAAAGCGTACAGACATTTTGCAGTAGCATCAGCTGACCTTTCGTGTTCACCCAAAAATTTGAAATACTCTGCCAATGTGATGAGTGAGTCTATATGATAAGGATGATGCAACAGAATGCTTGCAATACCATTAAGATCATGTATTGCCTTGGCAGCTTCAAATGCTCTCTGAGTTTGGCCATAAGATGATGAATGCACATATCTAGGAGACAAAAACAACAGCAAAAAATTAAAGCCATTCTCAAGATTGAAGAAAATCATTACAAAGTCACATTTTACATGTCATGGACATCGCCAAGCCAATTATTTTTCTTCATTTATGATTTTCCAAAGTTAAGCAAATCATTCAACTAAAAATACATAAACAATATATATGTACATATATATATAAAGCTAAACTGGAAAACAAACACATTAATAAATTAACAAATAAAGCATAACATAAACAAAGACAGCCTAGAAAATCTCTTCCTAATAAATGACCAGCATTTATGTTGCATTGATGAAGAGACTGAACAATTTCCTCAACACTTCATGTTCTTCTATGAAGACTTGAATTATATATCAATTTGACAGTTCTATTTAGTTAAGACTCGTAAAAGTTGCATTTGGGGTTTTTGCGTTACTTCTGGTAAAGAAGCCATGTTTTATAGGCTAATCAGCAGTCCAAAAAAATCACCTCCGTACATGGAAATAAGAGACAACAGTGGTTGTCAGGTATGTTATCTGATGCTTCCCTCCCAACCCACCCACCCCCCCCACCAAAAAAAAAAAAAAAAAAACCCTCCTCTCTTTCCTCCCCCAAAAAAAAAAATTAAATAAATAAATTAAAAAAAAAAAAGAAAGAAAGACCGTGTACTGGCACTGATTGCACTCTGAAAAGGGACACTCGTATTTAGTATGTGATATTCGACACTCACTCAAAGTTGAGTTTAACTTTGCCCAGTGTGTATTCAATCATAGATTCCAGAAACTACAAAATATATAAAAGGCATCCTCTGTTGAGTTCAGATAAGTTTTTACATCACATACATTGTGTCTCCTGCCTCCAAGCATTATGAGGAGCATTTCAATAGAATCAATACATAAGCCCACACTGTCCTAGATATCTATGCCATAAGAGTCCCATACGAGTCCAGATGTATTCCCCCCCCGCACGTGTGTGTATATAAAAGGAGTCCAGATGTACTATCCGATTTCCGTGACCTTGGCTGTCTCCCAGTTAACATGTGCCACATCATTCAATCTTGTTCGTCCCACTATTTTTTAATTTGATGTCCCAAATGAACCCCAATTCAAAGACCCAAACACCAACCCGCACCATTATCCCTCATCAATAAAGCTTCCTAGAACGACCAGTCCTGCCATCACATATCTTTGGAATCCTGAAATTACAAGAACCCTTTCATTTTGAATCTTTGGCGCTTGATGAAAGCTTAAAGTAACAATTGGAAATAAAATGAGTTCCTACAATTATAACACGTTGCATAGACTTATAGATTTCACAGGAGACGCTCTCTATTCCAATTGCCACTATCTTCGTTCAATTTTCCCTTCCATGACCTAACACCAAGTATTAGGTCGAGAAATCACAAGGGGGAAGGAGAAGGGGGAGGGGTCAATGAGAGGTCAGCCTTGGCAAGTGGTTATTGAAGTGTCAAAATTGGAGGAAAACGGTAGTTAAGCGGTGCAGTAAAGAATTAAGGGTGCATTTGATAAAAAATGATGGATAAGAAAATATTTTCCACGTTTCATGGAAAATATTTTACTTAGGTGGGAGGTGGGAAACGGTTTCCCAGGAAAATAACTAAAAGTATGTTCAGAAGGGTTGTACCATGAAACATTTCCATTTGTCAATCAAACGCATGAACTTGAAAAATTTTCCATGAATTTGATATTTTCCATGGAAAACGGATGCAATCAAACATGCTATAAATGGTTTTTTTATGATAGCATAAAACCTTATTCGTACGATTGTTCTCAAAATAGTCCAACCCTATAGGCTATAACACACACATACACAGAGAGAGAGAGAGAGAGAGAGAGAGAGAGAGAGAGAGAGACCTGTCCTGCCCTATTCTATTGCAATTGAGGTGCAACCCTGACCTGCCCTAGTATTAATGTTGTAGGTTTTTAGCAACAAAAGATGAATGATGGGCGACAAGCTGCCAGTGCTATGGGACAACAACTTCCAACTTTCTTCTTGTTGTTCAGTAAAGTTTCTATTCATTTGTGGCTTAGAAACTTGCCGCTAGTTTCATAGTCATATATTTACCATCAATATCAGTTACAACACGTAGCACACAAAATTAGACCAAGATTATTTGTTCCAAATTGCAGTCTATTTAATATCAATCCAACATTTATAAAATCTAGACAAAGAGAAAGGAACTTACCGAAAATAATGAACTTCATCTTTGGTCTCTAAAAGTTCCATGGACAAGCCTCCATCCCAGCGAGGCCAGTGTTCAGATGGAGAAACAAGAATTGTCCTCCTGTGGCTATGATTTCCACGTCTACTCCCATTTGTACTACTTGAACTTCCAGAGTGACGACTTTTTTCAAATGAATTCACTACCTTAGACCCAAAGATTCTTCGCAGATCATTTTCTGGCCTAAGAAATTTGGGATCAATTTGTAGTATAGAAGATTTGCAGTGATTCACCTTTATCTCATTATTATTTACTTTTGTTAACTTGGCTTTTGCAATCTGTTCATGACTAAGGCTTTTTTCCAAAGACAAGTTCTCTAACATAAGATCAGAAGACATTTCATCATTTTCAGCACTTGCAGGTATATCTTCCTTGATTTTCTTCTTTTTCTTTTTCCTCTTCGAATTGACATCAGATACAGAAAATTTATTAACGGTAGCTTTTAACATGGATGAAGGATGCTTGACATCAGTATTTACCATTGAAGACTCATCAGCAGAAGTCACTTCCTCCTGCAGCAATGAGTATAGATTTCAGCAGCAGCTCAAATTTCGCAGAGCCATACTCATATCATCAGCAAAACATCAGTCAAATTATTTATTTTCTCATTAACAGGTAACAAATAAAGAAGAGAAGCATAGGAAACGTAACAAATAAAGAAGAGAAGCATAGGATAACTTAATATAACTTCTAGGAGCCATTGCAAAATTGTACTCCCTCTGCCCCATTTATTTAATCCACATTTGCTCTTTTATTTTGTGACATACATTTAGCATTATTTTTTACGTTAATTTACAATTATACCCCTCTTTAATCTTGAAATGTAAAATTAACTTTTTGGAATATGGCAAATGTTAAATTTGACACTCTAATTAAATAAGGATATTTTAGGAAGTTTGTTTGTAAATTTCCAAAAGTTTGTTATGCTCAACACATAGATTGAGGAGATTAGAATGTAAGGTATTTATTCATAAAGTGTAATACTATTAATCACCGTAGATAACTCATTAAATGATAATTTTACGTAAATAAACTTCATTCATTTAACTTTCCCAATACTTAATCCTTGTGTGAAAGGCAGAATGGACTAAGTAAATGGGACAGAGAGAGTAACAAGTAAAGAAAGATAATTTTGCAATGTTAGTAGTAGTACATTACAGGCGACCCTTAAAACCACTCATGCTCCACCTATACTAATTAAATTACAGAGGTTATAAATTTGGCACCAAGGTTGAATACTAGCACCTTTAGAGGTCAAACCATCATGAGGACAGGCACCTCAGGATCCCCTTTCCTCTTCCTATTTAAGAAATCTCATGTACCAATCCCCATCTATTTATTCGCTTTATTGAAGCTCATTACAGTCATATTATACATCATTATATTGAGGGCGCACTAGAAATTTGGTTATAACATGGCTGATGACTTTCACATGCCGAGGCATTCATGTTGACGCTAGAAATTGGATTAGAAAGATGTTCAGTTACTCAGCTCAGCTCCTGTTAGTGATGATGCCGAGTACAAAAGGGGGCTGGCCAACACAAACGGCATAATATTACATTGCTGCACAAGTGATTGGTAAGTTCATTTGGACTAAATAGAAATTGGATCTTCCAATGTGATAGAAGAAATGAATTTTCGACTTCTTACTCCACCGTATTTGTATCTGCATTATCAGATCTTCATGAGATGAGGAAGTGTTAGTCAGTTCTGTAGTATCAACTATTTCATTAGCGTACTATTTGCCGTCTTTCTTTAGCTACCCTATAAACGTGTCTTGATATTTATTTCACTTTTGTCATTACAGTAAAATATCTTACAAACACTCTGTTTCTTCCCTCCTATTTTTTCGGATATCATAGCATATAGACTAGAGTAGCGCCCATGGCACTCATTGAAGTTGCCATCGAGATGGAGATGATTGATCTACTGTAAAAGTACTTGATGGTGTTGAATTGTCAAAGAACTAAATAAATCAAATTTTTGCAGTTATCTCACCAGTGTTTTCTTCATGAATTCCATAGCGCTTCAATTATCAGCATAGGCCACCTCTCCAAAAGCTACAGCCATCTCAAGATCCTTTCTTCATTCCTTTTTCATCTCCTAAATTTTCCAGGTGCTGGGACTACAGCCAATCTTCCTTGGGGAAGTGGTGCTCCAGGCGCGGGACCTAGCTTCTGGAATTAAAAAACCATTTTCTTTTTTAAACACAATTTTTATTTTAATTTTTTTAACTATTGATGGAATGCTGTCTTGATTCAGAGAGAGATCTCAAGAGCTTGTAACTTAGTGATTCTGGAACGATCTATCGTTGTCTTCTAATAGTCATGTTATATGAATAGCTGAATATTACAAATATTGCTTCTTGTATCATTTACTACGTATATAGGGTGTATGGCTCTGAATTTTTGACAACTGATGTTGTGAGAAGTGTTTTTTTTTTTTTTAAATTAAATGAGTAGTCTAGAAGTAAGGAAAATTTATGAATTTACATGTAAGATTATTTAAATAAACGAATGTGTAAGATTATTTAAATAGATGAATGAGATCAGAAATGTGTTTGAGTGAGAATTAACTTTAGAAAAATCAAAACCATACAAGACCTTAACAAGTCCTCCTCTTATCAGCAAAGCCAACATCAGTGTCATGATCAATGGCCAAGGGGAGGGTGGGGCGCACGATACTGTGTTCCACCCGGTGCCCCCACCAAAATTTTTAGGCGCGTGCGACCCCCTGCACAGCTTATTTGCCCCTTTAATTAGTAATTTTTAATATATTTTTTAAATTAAACAAGGCAGAGCAGGGTGGAGGACTGAACAAGACAAGGCTAGTAGTCCCTTGTGATGAGAGCAACTGAAAAAAATGGGATTTTAAACTTAAAAAAGGATCCTAACAGATTCATCCAGAGATATAAAGCTTGTAGTGGCAAATGGTTTCAACATATCCCACTATTGGAATGGACCACATAGAAACTTTTACCACAATATTACCTATCTTTAGCTGTTTCACAGGTCGAGGATCCAGCAAGTTGATCTGTATAATCTTAATTGGATTACAAGAAGACATGCCATGTTTTAACCTTAAGGATTTGAGGAAAAAAGAAACCATATTATTTTGCAAATTGCATAAATCACTATGGCCTTGAGGGCCTATTTTCACAAGTTTAAGGCTGCTCTTGCCCAATGGATTTATAGAAACTCCAAACTTGATACTAGTCTTTTTACCAACAGCAGAGCGTTTTCTTTTCTTGCTTGTGAATGTATCAGATAAATTTATTAATGGAAATAGCAAAATGACGATGCCAAGGTAGTTGCTAATCGTAAGAACCAGAAATCTCAAAAGGTTAGATTAAAGCATCCACATTGATAGTGTTAAAGGAGGTTGTTAGTGAAGTTGTGAGTTAACAACTCAAAAAGTACCTGAATTGGTGGTGTTTGGGAAGTAGTTAAAAGAATGTTTTTTGGTTAGTTGTTAACTTTGTTGTCAACTGTAACAACAATCTTAGCATTGTGCTAGAATTTAATGTTTTTCAAAAATTCTTTTTTATTTATTCAATAAATTATGACCAATAACTTTTGAGAATAATGGGGCCCATTCACACTTGAGTGGATTATTATTTTGTTTAACACATCCAATATGACATTTCAATAATTGTTAAATTTAACTTGCTTATGTAGCATTTGACAACTTAAAAATGCGCTTTTGCTCATGTGGATAGCATGGATGCTCTTACTTAGTTACTTTTCAGGCATTGTTGAGGTTGTCAAAATTCAAAGGGGCTACATCTTTGTCAACATAAGAGCATCTCCAACAGGCTCTCTATTTTAAAAGAGCATATTCTATATTTTAAAGAGTACCTTTAAATCTAAAATTTTGACAACGTCCAAAAAACTCTTTATTTGTCACTTTTTATTTTACTTTTTACAAGAAGCATTCACTATTTTCCTCATTTTAAATTGATACTTATGTCTTAAAATGTTAATAACCAATAGAATCACCTGAAGTTTTGTTAACCAATAAACATGTATTGAAACTTGTAGACATTAAATTATAGAGAGTGAAGTTTGGCTCTCCAAATATGGAGAGCCAAACCCAAATCTTTATTTTAAAAAGATAATTTGAAGAGTCTCTTGGAGCACATCTTTAAGCATTTACTCTCTATAATAAAGAGAATATTATGTTTAAAGAGTCTATTAGAGATGCTTCCTCCAAGTATTTACACCCAGTTTGTTAAAATTTTAAACAAGTTTCTGTTTAAATTGGGGGAGACAACCGAGGGGCCAACAAACTTTTTGATTGATAGGTGCTCTAACAATGCACCAAAGGGGCCGGGTCTTCCTATTTTACCCAACAAAAGATAAGGGGCCCATTTAACATACTTTTGAGTCAAATTAGGATTGAGGGTAGTCTAGTAATTTTCTCTGAGTTTGGCCCCTGTTTACCTGCAATTGGTAGCCCCTTGTCGAGTCCAATCAACCCTAATAAATCTTGCAGGCAAATTTTTAAACAAATAGGGTCTTTCCAAACAAAGCCTTATATTTTTCTGAAAAGGAGCAAAAAATTGAGGCCAGAATCAGTCTTACACCTAGATATTTGCAAATAAGTTTTTTATGAAGGACGGCAATGCACTATCTGAGCATTACATTGCGTAGAAGCACAATGGGTATCATCCAGTACCTAATCACGATTAACCATGAACCCACTTGATTTGTCCTTTACAATTAATAAAGTGAGTCAGTTCCTTCATGCTCATACTAAGCATCTTAGCAGCTTGTAAGAGGGTGTTGAGATTTCAAGGATACTTGCATTATCACATTGATATCTCTCCTTTAAACTTTCTCTAAGACTTTTCCACTGCAGATTTCATTAGAAATTTGGATGCCAGCGAGTCATCAAGCAGCTGTTGCATCTATCTTAGAGGAAATTCTGTGGAGATCTAAGACACAAAAGGTGGTGGGTAGATCTTCAATTGCATCCAAGCTCAAAGCCCTTGCTCAAGACTCAATTGAGATCATGTTGAGTTGCACAAGAACCTACCTCAAAAACCATTATTTCTGGCGTCACAATATTGGAGAGAGTTCACTTGCTTTTTGTCCAGAGTTCTATGCAAGGTTCAAGCACATTGAGCCGGATGTGTATTTCATTAGGAAGGAAATTAATCAAATATAGGAACCTAGATGCAACCAACCAAACAAGAACTAAGGGATTGAGTCGGAGCCATATGAGTTACTTGGTGTCAACTTTAGCCCGAGGAGGCTGCTAAGAAGGATGACTTGACATGTTCGTACTCTACTTCATGTGCCACATCAGACAGTATGTGTTCAGGAATTATTAGTCAATTTTGTAGCATTAAGTTGTTAATTAATGCATTTGTTGTTATTTTCATTTAGGACATACTATTAACTCAGGAAAATACCTCTCTCGAACTCTGTTTAATCCAATGTTCTCTAATGCTAAATAAAGAAGCTAAGAAGAGTATGTGTAATCGTCTTAAAATGACTTTTTGCATCATCTATATATTTCAGCAATTATGCAGCCTATTTCTAGAGTCCTTCACAAAACAAATAAAGCCATACCAGTTCCAAACAATCAATAAAATCAATAACACAAACCCCTGAATAAACTTTCAACTCAAAATTACAGAAATCCACTTTTCTACAATTAAAGGAGCGACGAAACTGACCTTATCAGATTGTGGGTCGATGACGTCACCATCGTCGTCAAGAAGATCGAATGGATTTTTGGAAGAGACTGAAGATTCGGGGGACTCAGAGTCGTCACCGTTGTAGAGCTCCGGCTGCTGGTGTTCCTGTTGCAGTGCAGCTTCTTGTTCTTGCAAAACCTTTCTCAGTAATCGAGCAGACATTACGAAAGCCTACCGATTTCGGATGTCCAGTGCGGTGGGTTCTCCGTGCCCTTCCCCTTTGATTCTAGGTTGATATTTGCTATTTTCTCTGCCCCTTTTTACCCGTTTTAAACTTGAGTTATACCAATTGAACAAAAAGATACATCGTACAATCACATGGGACGATATATATATATTTTTAATACATAATTACATGGGTCTATGACTTTTTCCTAACTAGAATTAGTATTTCAGCTTTGAGTTGTCCCATTTAAATAAAAAGTCAAACAAATGTGATTTTATTTTTTAACACACCACGTCACACTACTCAATCATTTTTTCATTTCCATTGACAAAGTGTGAACGTTGAATTTATATGTCTACACGGAAAGAGCTCTAATATTCCGAAAGTACTGAATTTACACGTGAATTTTAGAACTAACTACTTGGCTAATACTCACGTGTAAATTTAGTGCCTCAATTTATTTTTTAATTTGGGCATTAAAATTCATGCCTGCGTTCTTGATTGACTAGGCCGAAGAGTATTGGAGTTTTTAATTATTCATTTTTTACATATATCCTTGCAACTCTTTGCACTTTCATTTAACAAGTTGCAAATGTTGACCATATTTATTTACGGGTAAATCTCACATATAGTCCCTAACATTTGCCCGCTGTATTAGTTGGGTTTTCATTTTTTCCCCAGCAACAATGGATTTCAAACTTTTTATACATTGACACATAAAGTCCTTAATCCCATAAAATTGACATTTACCACATTATATACTCACATTATAATTTCATCTACCTCTGATTTGATCACTGATTTGATAATTATTCAATTACAATCATATATTTCAAACTTCCATCAAATCTCCATAACTCATTTTACCTCATTATAATTTCTTATTATAATTCATGTGCAATAATGAGAATTAAACAGACACTTATATCTATTACTCTTTTTTCTTTAATAATCCTTACTTTCTACATAAAAGAAAAAATAATTAAATATAAAAAATAATAAAAAAGAAAAAACGGAAAATAATTTCTTTCGATTCTACCTATCTACTACCAACCCACATTTTGCTATCCACTCTACCCACTACTATTAGAAATGACAGGAAAAAAGAAGGGTTTTCCCAAAACAGAAAAAATTAGTTATAGGTATTTGTCATATCTGATCATACTAAGGATAGGTGTAGAATGGGGTAGCTAGTTACGTAAGTGAGGAAATTTTATTTTCCATTTTATTTTTTCTATTTTTTAGAATTTTTTAATTTTATTTATAAGAGTAAGGGGAAAATGTTATAAGAGACCTTATACATGAAATTTTGAAAGAGTGAGGACATACAACTAGGGCTCAGCGTCGGGTTAGGTTCGACCCCACCCTAATCCCTAACCTCGACCCTGACATAATTACGGGTTCACGTTTTTCAACCCAACCGAACCAGCTTGGTTCAAAAAACTTGCTCAACTAGAGTCAACTCAGGTTGACTCGGGCTAAGTTAGGTTCAGAGTTTGGGCCGATCATGTGCCGGCCCAAAATCACGAGATGGGGCAGCAAGGCCCAATATGTAAAAGAAAAAAAAAGACGTTTTTCGCAAATACTTGCATAATTTTAGTTTATTCCAAAGATACTTAGTAAATGTTTTAAATTTCAAAAATACTGTGTAACATACTGTGTGACACAGGTAAGAAGGTATGATATTTCTTATTTTTTTAATATTTTTATTATTTTTCTCTTTGATAAATATCTTTTTAATACCCCAACCCACCCCTGCTGGTCGGATTCCAACAGGTCATCAGCGACCTGCCAGTCGGCTAAATTCCAACCGGGCGGATTCCAATGACCACGTCTGCCGAAACCTTTTTCTTTTTATTTTTCTTTTCTTATTTCCCTTTTTTCTTTGTTTTCTGTCTTTTCTTTTGAATCATTTTTTTTCTTTTTAAACTAATATGGTATCAATTATTTGAAGTTTTAGTTCATATAACAGATGATGTTATACTATTTTAATATAGATTGTTATAATAATAATATAATGTGCTGAACAAATAATTTAACTTGTTAAACAAATAATGTAGGCTGTTACACAAAAAATATAGTTTGTTATACAAATAATAGGGATTGTTTAATGGCATATATTGTTAAACAGATAACATATTTTGCTACACAAATAACAAGACTTGTTATGCAGATAACATAGCTTGTTTCCCACATAACACATGTTGTTATATAGAAAAAACAATTTGTTATATATATATATATATAACATAGATTTTTAACAGCATAACTTGTAACACACATAACATTTCTTGCTATAGAAGTAAGAAGACTTGTTATGAAAGTAACATAGCTTGTTATACAAATAAGATAACGTGTTACACAAATAACATAATTTGTTATGTAAATAATAGAGGTTGTTATTAAGAAATGAATCATTAAAACGAGTCTAAACGGTATTTAAATATATGTAAACAAGCTCCATAGTAAAAAACATAAGAAAAAAAAATTATAAAAAAATTAGAAAAAACAGAAAAGTGGAAAATCGTAAATTTGAAGGCGTAAACAAACTTGGATGGCCGAAATCTAGTGATACTAATTTACCTTAGAGTTATTAGTCTCGATCACCTAGTCGATCCGCTTCTAGGAAGGTATTATACGCTAAAGCGCCAAAATTTCCGACTCTCTCTCAACTCATTATGCCATGTAACATTAGTTTGTTACATAAATAATATAGATTATTTAATAACATAGAGTATTAGACAAAAAACATATATTCTTACAAAAATAACATAGCTTATTACAAAAATAATATAACTTAAAGAACCTTTGAGTTTAAAAATATTGTTTATCATGTAGTAAAATTTGTTAAAAAATTATTGCAAGAAAAAAGAAAATGAAAAACAAAGAAAAAAGTAAAAACAAAAATGAAAAAAAAAAAAAGATTCTGAAAACATCGCTAGAAAAAAGAAAAGGAAAAAGAAAAAAATTAAAAAGAATGAGGGAGAAAGAAAAAAGAGTAAAAAAAAAAAGGAAATGAAAAAAAAAAGTTGAAATCTAATGGCCAGATTCTGATTGCTGGCAGCTGGCCCGATTTCGATCAGGTGGGGTGGGGGAGTAAAAATAACATAAAATAACAAAATAACTTAAAAACAAAACAACAAAGTATACACAGTATTAAAAAAACAACACAGTAAAAATCGAAAAAGCTGGATGTGTACAGTAACTCGCGTAATTTCCCCCTAGAAAAAAAAAGGAAAGCCAACCCATTTTGCATTTTTACAAATTTCCAATCAATTAAAAATTTTCAGCAAGAACTGGGAACAATCGAAATCCTCAATACGATTACCACACTACTCACTACCAGTCGTGTAGTAAATTTTGCTAAAAAAATAAAATAAAGCTAACAGCAGCGACAATAAAACTAACATAGGAGGGAGATAGCTTCCAGCTTCAGACTTCAATAGCTAGCTGCGGTGGGGAGATTTGCGGTAGGTGGTAACGACGGCAGGCGAACATGTGGTGTCATTTGCGGCGGCGACGGTGTAGAAGGACCGGAGGGAGAACATCGACGACAAGAAATTTAGGGTTTGAGTGTGTTGCATCAGCCGTCGAGTGAGAGGGAGAGAGAGTGTTGAAAACTTGAAATAGGTGAGTTTTGTTTACTATGGTTTTGTTTGAAATGGGATTTGGAAACAAAAGTTTAAAAGCAGTTTCAAAAATTGGGACATTATTCTTTGCTACATACGCTTTTTAAGGGGAAAAAAAAATTAAATAAGGTATAACCCGAAAATCGACCCACTCACTTTAGTCGAGTTAAGCCCAACTTGAGTTATACGGGTTGTAAGACCACAACCTGTAACCTGACTTGAACTGAGTTGGGTTCCCATCCCCCAACCCGAGACCGAACTGATACGGGAATTACCGACCCAACCCGACCTGCGGTGGGTTAGACGGGTCGGGTTTCTCGACTTTGCGGCTCCTGTGGCTAGCCCTACCAACAACATTGGGGAAAAAAGTTGGGAACTCAACTGATAGAGAGCATGAATGTTGAAGACCATGTGTGAAACTAACCCCTTATTTATTTATAAATGTTACATTATTACTAGTAAGGTTTTAAAAAGCGTCGAGGTTGAAAAGAGGGTCTAAATGTGCCTAAATATAATAATGTGTGATTAATACGTTATAAAGCTTGAGGTGTGGCGAAATGTAAAACCCAAGTTTCAAGTATAAAGCAAATTTTTAAAACATTGGTTACTAGTATAAGCCACTAGCAGACTCTAAGTTTCAATTCAATGGGCATCTAAACATTGTTTTATTATGAACTAATTAAATTACCCATGCGTTGCACATATAGAAAAACTTATTAAAATATATCATTAGATAGTTGCATAATAAATCTGCAACATTTGCACCTCTATAGAATATATAAAAATACAAATATACATTAAATGAATCAATAAGATCAATAGACTTAGTAGTCGTGAAGTTCAAGATAATTCAGAAGACAATCTATATTATTACATCTAATCTCTCTTAGATATGCAATAATGGGAAAAATCTATTGCTGTCATTCAATACATTTAAAAATATAAGTTCAACGACAAATGTATAGTATTATCAAATTTAAATTTGGCATATCTATAATTAAAGTCTACTATAAAATATAAGAGATTCTAATCCGAATAATAGATGATGAAATATTAAAAATATTTATTGTAAATATTATTATGTATAGTTTTTGGGAAACTGAATTGTGATGAGACTTCACATAGAAAAATATGTTACAATTTACATTTAACTTATTAAGTCAACCCAAGGCACTGCATTTTATGCTAGATGTAAACTTTCAGATGCCATATGGTTCAATTGAAGCGAGGTTAGATAGAAATTGGGAGGCAAAAAAATGAGATGGAATATGCATCACATTTTAGTTAATATGAAAATTGAAGGAATCCTAGCAGTAAGAATGGTAACAGGGTGGGTTCTGGTTGGATACGCCTCCGCCGTACCCATCCAGTTTCTACCAACCTCACTCCATGCCTGCCTTGTACCTGTTTGAATAGGGTAAAGGGTAGGGTGTTTTCGGGTCGGGTATGTGAAAAATACCCGTTACACTGTCTTATTTTCAAAAATCCTAATAAAATTTAAAAAAATAAAAAAATGTAAAATCGATTTTAAAAAAATTTAAATAACATTAAACTCACCAACATATACGACCGAGATGATGATTGAACGAATTAAAAGAGATTAAGGTTTGTTTTGGAATTGCCTTTTAGATTTGATATTTTAATTTATTAGTGAAAAAACCTAACCAAAAAAAAAGGAGGGGGGAAAGTGGTTATAATTTGTTAGTAAAAAAGCCTAACAAAAAACCTAGGCAAAGTAATTAAGGCTTATGTGTTAAATTTAAACGTCACAGGTTTAAATCTTCTCTAAGTTCCTTTTCAAAAGTTTTTGTTTAAAAAAAAGAACAATTAACACAAGATTTACAAAATAAAAAGGCAAGAAAATCACGGTGCAAAAGGTACACTTAATTCTCTTAATTAATATATAGATATAGATAGATAGATTTAGTTCTACAGATATATACATATTTATTATAAATAAATAATTACAAAACTATGTTAACATCTATATATATATTAAATGACATTTTGTCTAGTACAATTGTAATTTTATCTAGCGCAATTAGAAAATGTTTCCCGCCTAAAGCTCTATATGGCACAATTGTTTATAGTGCCATACCACACCGGCTGTCACTTTTACTAAAAAAATTATTATAAATGTAATAATGAAATATTGAACTCGTGACCTACATATTAAGAGTAGTTTTTAAATTATTATGTCAACTCTATAATTTGTTACATTTTCATTTATATATTACTATTCTCGCGTGTTTTACCTCAAAGAAAATATTATTATTAACGACATATATATTTGAATGATAATTATATTGATACTCCGCTTTTTATTGATCTCACCAATTTTTCAAATATACTAAAATAGTCAAAATTAAAATGTTACAAATAATCATATCATTCTTAACAATTATAAATGTTTTTCCCTTCCTATCTTCTTCCCCTTACGTGCACAAGAAATGCCCTAATCGATTTATTTTAATTTTTAGAATAAAAAGCTATAAGAATCGAAAATAAAAATTTCTTTTACTTTGTACAAAAATAAACTAAAGGTTCGAAGATTGCAAGTGAAATTGTGCCACATATAAACTTAAAAGCTAATTATATTGACACTACATTTTTTATTAATCTCACCAAGACGATGAATGTGAATATTCTTATTTCTCTTTTATATGAACACTAATTAACTTCTTCTAATATTGATTAGCTCAATTGAGAAGAAGAACATAATTTCGTATTATTATCTTTAAGTTTATATGCCCGAGACTTAAGAATTCCTACAAAAATCACGTTTTGTTTTTAGTCCATAGTTACGAGATGAATAAATTGTACTATTTTGGAAGTATTCCTAAAATACTAGAAATTTGTTCTAATATATATATATATATAAAATAAAACGCAATAATTAATTTCAGACATAACTATTAACATATCAATTTTGGATGAAAAAATTTGTCGTATTAATATTTTATTTATGAAGACAATTATTATGCCTCTAACAATTGTCGTTATTCGGGCATGCTACTTTTCTAAAGATTATATTTGCTATTTGTTAGACTAAAATAGCAACATGGTATTATAGGTACTCGTATAAAATAAAATAAAATATCACCTAGTTAAAAATGTATGTGAGAAAACGAGGTATTATCTAGTTAAAATGGTATGTTGAGAAGGTACTTTTTTATGTGTATGAAAATTTTTATGTGAATGGGTATCCAATGAATACAGAAATATGAAAAGCATTTATAATTCTTAACAATTATAATTGTTCTTCCCCTCCTTTCTTCTTCCCCCTTCATGCGCCATAGAAACCCTAATCAATCTATTTTAATTTTTATAATAAAAAGTTATAAGAATCGAAAATAAAAAATTTCCTTGACTTTGTACAAAAGTAAAGTAAATGTTAGACGACTACAAGTGAAATTGTGCCACATATATACTTGAAGCTAATTATATTGACACTAAGCTTTTTATTAATTTCACCAAGACGATGAATGTGAATATTTTGTTTCTCTTTTATTTGAATAAACATGAATGTGAATATTTTCTTTCTCTTTTATTTTAATATTAATTAACTTCCTCTAATACCGATTAGCTCAATTGAGGAGAAGAACATAATTTTGTATTCTTATTTTCAAGTTTATGTTCTTGATACTCAAGAATTCCTACAAAAATCGTGTTTTGTTTTTGGCCCATAGTTATAAAATGAATAGATTGTAATATTGTGCAGGTAGTCCTAAAATATCAGAAATTTGTTCAAATATATAAAAAATAAAAAGTAATAATTAATTTCTAACATAACTTTTAAGTATTAACACAATAATTTCGAACGAAAAAGTTTGTCGTATTAATATTTTATCTGTCAATATAATTATTACGCTTCTAACAATTGTCATTATTCGGGTAAGCTACTTTTTAAAGGATTATATTTGTTATTTGGTATATTAAAACAACAACGTGGTATTATGAGTATTTGTATAAAATAAAACAAAGTATCACCCAATTAAAAATATGTATAAAGAAACAAAGCATTATCCTGTTATAAATGGTATGTAAGGAGGGTACTTTCTTATGAACATGAAAATTTTTATGAGAACGGATATCGAGTGAGTACATGTATGTACATATTCAATACGTATTATTAGACTGTTAACTAATAATATTAAATAAGTTAAATGATATAAACGTAAAATATAGTAAAGCATTAATCGACATAAACGGGTAACTATTAATATAATATTAATTTAATGTGTCAAATATAATATTAATTTAACGTGTCAAATACTAAATCAAAACGATATATTTACGGGTTTTGTTATACAAATCCGATGGCACGTATTAGTTCAATATTTTATTGGTTCTGTATTATTGAATTTTTTTTGGAATTATCCTTATCATGCAATGCATGGTGAGATGCTAGACTCATAGTTACTATAATTGATTGTGGTTCGATTATTTGATTGCTAATTATTACAACTTTACGTAGGTTGGTGATTTGTAATTCCCAAATCAATTCGTAACTCTAGACAATATAACTGGTATATTGTACTTTATTTATAACATAATGTCTACACTCACATGTCAATCTTTATATGAATGTACACTATAACGCTACCTGTGCAACGCACGAGTGAAAAAAATCTAGTTAATAAATAAATTGCAACTTGTGTTAATAAATTTCAAGCTCATCCTAATTTTACAAAGGAACTTCTGTACAGTTTTGAGCACGCGGAATTTAAGTAATTTGTCATATTATTCTTGTTATTATTTAAAAAGTTGATCAATACATTTCATACAATGAAATGCATGTGAGCTATAGGTGAACGTTGAACAAAAGTGATCTATTATATGTCAAAAAACATGAAAGTTAGATTATCATTGACCGGGGAAAAAATTCATTAGGCTGGTTCTACCAACCTTTCTGACCGCACTGAACAATATATGGTAAGATTTGTTCCATCAAATCATTAATTGAAATGGTAAATTGAAGTTCGCAATAAAGATAGATAAAACATAAAAATAATCACACACATATAAGTCACAAATATTGAATTATGCTAACTCTAATTTAACAAGGTGTTAAATCAACTCCACGAAGACCAAGAAGGATATATTAGATTGAAATGAAGTTTATTTAAAATTGTTCAAACAAAAAGGAAAAAATGAGAACCAAACAACAAGAAGACCATACTCAAAGATTAAAAGACTATTTAAGTTCTACATCTCTTGAGGAAGAATGAAAATGTTCAGAAACCTCTAAAAGGTTTTATAAAAAAACCTCCCATTCCATGTGGCTTATATTGATCATACCACGTGTATTTCAAATTCAGGTGGTATGCATGTATTCATACAGGCAACATAGGAGGTTTTTGAACATTAGTTAAAGGTAGGAAAGGAAAATCATCAATCATGTTCTGCCACTTATGGGTGCATTTATCGCATAGTTGTAGGAGGATGCCTGTCTATCTTTTTATTACCAAAGATATATTAGGAAGTACTATTAACACATTACAATCAACATCAAACGTGAAAGTTAATTTATCGACTGTGTAGATCAACATTTGGCAGTTTGCCTCGAAATAGTGTAGCATGCTTAAATGAATTCCAAGCTAATTTTTTCATGATCCACAACATGCAAGGTTTTCCTTTAGCTTACATTATTGTACGTTGCAGTTAGGAATTGAAAGTAACCATGATGATTATATCATGCTAAACAACCAACATAGCTGTTAAACGATTTTAGTTGAATAAAGTAACATGAGTTAATCGAGGATAAAGATAGCTAATCAGCAATAAAAACGAAAATCCATTTGACTTTTATCTGTTTGCGCTTGTGAATTAGAAAACTCAGCATAAAATAAAAGATAAAAAGTAATTCTACCTATATTATTTCAACACTCATATCTAAAATTTGTGCTAAAGCATCAAGCTAGTGTTGGAAAATTTACAAAGGAAACGATGGAGAAACATTGAGTACAAGCCCGGTCCTACTTTGATGCCCAAGAGGTAGCCGCCTCTGGCCCAGGAATAAGAGGGGCCCAATTAATTGAGTTATACCGATCTCCAAAATATGCTGAGCCATTTTTTTTTAAATAATGTTTTCAGAGCCTAAAATTTGAAACTAAAGGCCCAATCTTTAAAAATTTAAGGGCCCATTTTGAGGCAAAATATTCATTTTCTTTTAAAATCTGAATTTGAAAAAAAAATAAATTTAGATGTGAAAATGAAACAAAACAAAAAGCGTTCCTGGTTCGACCATTTGCCGTTCCTAATTACCTAAAACCCTAAATTCCAATATATCCCCAATTGAAATTGAAGAGCCCTAATCTACTAATCAGTCCCTTTGCCTCTCAATCCGCCATCATCGGTCAACATCGCCAACAGTGAATCAATCACCGTCGCTTGAGAAAGAAATAGTTGAAAAATTAGATTGTGAACATTTGCTTAATATTTTTGCTTCTAAAACTGCAAAACATGTGGTCTTTAGGTAATTTTTGGTATGTTGCATATATTTTGGTAATTTTTGATACGTTGTATATATTATGTTTGTAATGACATATATTGCATACCAAATCTTGTTAATTTGGGAAGAACTGTTAAATGTCATGATAAAAAAATAGAGGAATATAGTACCAAAAAAAAAAAAAATTTTGGGGGGACACTACCCCCGAACCCCTAGGTTCGCCCCTTTCCAATCCATGGTTGTTACTTGTTATAGAGGTCCATTTTTTAGAGTTCGTCTAGAGCCCCAATAACAACAGGACCACACTGATTGAGTATATTGTGTTGGCTGCACAGTAGTCTATTCTTTTCTTCTTTTTTTCCTTTTGCTTCCTTCAATATTTGAACCTCATTTGATCAATCCAACACTATGAAATTTATGCTTTATCTTAAACTATTATAACATTCCCGGTGTCAAGAATAGGATATAATTCCTGGTGATACGGTTGAAAACAAGCTCATGATATCTGAAACTTATACTAAAGCATCAAGTAAGGGGAGACATCAGTTGGTCGGTCAGTTAGGGCTCTAGCTGGAACTTTAGCTTTTCTCAGAATCAAAATCGACCAAAATCATTGGCTTCTTGATTAACTGGCAACTTTGGTTGATTTCCAACCATTTATTTGGTATCGTCAGTCTTTTTTCCATTGAAAACTTACCAAAATCAATAAAAAAATGCCCATGCCTAGCATCAAGCCACGGGAATACAATTAGAAAATAGTTGACTGCC
Source organism: Nyctanthes arbor-tristis (assembly GCA_963692815.1). Taxonomy (NCBI): domain Eukaryota; kingdom Viridiplantae; phylum Streptophyta; class Magnoliopsida; order Lamiales; family Oleaceae; genus Nyctanthes; species Nyctanthes arbor-tristis. The sequence continues at coordinate 40,929 of CAVNYN010214761.1, read as the reverse complement.
TATGAATACATACATAAACATCCATAACATAACATGAGATTAAAAGATGAATATTTTACTAAGGAATTAAATCAATCTCATAACTCTGTATGTAGTCTGTATATAATGTATAATAAGGTTGAATTATCCCTAATTTATTATACTATTACTTATTTCTGGATTTTTAGGTAGAGAATGTCGAGTTGTTGGTAGCGTGCTTAATATTTTTTCCCACTCACATCTACTAACAAACTATTTTTGTTTAAAAATACAAAACATATTTGTTTTGAGAAAGAGTGGTTGAATTTTGTGTATTACAAATGATTCCGGTCAATTATAAGGATATAGAGGCCGGAGGCCACTTGGGCTTAGGCCCCTTGGTATCCAAAAAAAAAAAAAAAAAATCTTTTTTTACCTTGCAAATTAAAAAAAAAAAGAAAAAAGAAAAATTATACAAATAGTTTAGTCGTGCACTTCAGGACCTAGCCCTGCAGTGTTGGCTAGCTACTCTACTTTGTGCATGTAATTGGTTTTACTTTAAAGAAAATGAGTTTACGAACACATTCATTACAAAAATAATAAATAATATATGCTATATGATTACTGACGGTAAGGATGTTTTCTACTTATAGTGGCAAAAGGCTAATTCTCATATGTCTGATGTCACACTCTGTGCTATATGTCACACTCATCCATTTTCTTAACCAAATCTCCTCATTCTTCCCATTCTGTTTCCATCTATAATTGATTTTACAGTCGGATTCACTGCTTAAGTAGCATACTAGTCCACCGATTGTAAGAGAGGTGTTCCTCCTCAGATCGGAAGAGCACACGTCATATGTGTCCCACATTTTGTCCTCTCCAATCCGGCCTTCAAATTCCGTTCATCATCTGCAAAAAGAATATGCAATTGGTTGCCAGACACTCCAATCATTCACCCACTCACTCTCTTTCAAGTTCTAAAAATTCTTACGAGCCTGACTTTATCTCATTTGCATGCTCACAAGTAGCAATGAATCTTCATGTATTCAACAATCTATTACTTAAAGTTCATATCTCAATCAAATTTCCATTTTCTAAGTTGAAAGTTGTTTGTATTTCATGAATTTAGATTTCTCTTGCCAAGACTCGAGTACAATTTTGTTGAATGTTTTCCATGGGGTTAGTTTACCCCAGTAGTATTCTAGCACCATATATGTTATATAGTGTGACATTATACGGCACATGTGGTATACATGTGGCACACCCCAATACACGCTAAATGTGCCATATGGTGCCATATCATATGAGCACATATGGTGCTAGAAAATTTTTCATTTTAACCCCGTTAAAGATGGGTTAATTAGAGAGGAAATTTCTCCGTTCCGAAGAGTCTTGTCTCCTACTTCTCTCTCTCACACACACTCATATCCCTATAGATCCCTTTGCCTGAAAAATCAAAAATCACATACTGGAAGCTCAAGAATATCAACCAAGCTCAGTAGTCCATTGAGTCCTCTTCCATCACTTCACCTCGGCAGTAGCCACCAACCTACTATCACTCTATCCAATTTTATGGTGTCTTTTTCTGGTTTAATCTTGTGAAGAAAGAGTTCCATTACCTTAATAATGTGGACGATTTTCACCATTCCAGTTGTGATTCTTGTTTCAAATATATATGGGCATTGGTTTACGAAGGGAAGAGGTTTAAGACGACAGCAAATCCATTGATCAATTACCGGTAATTGGAAATTTGGCAGGAGCTCGTGCCACTGCGAAATTGGGGTGTTGAGAGATGTCGATTTTACTGTTTTCTTTAGGTGTTATTCAATATAATTTGGCGCATTTTGTGACTCGTTATTAGAGATTCAGTGGGGCTTATCTTCCTCTTCTAGGGATGTTATGGCTGATTTTTTCCTCTTGTTTTTTGCAGCTTCAAGTCTGGTTTGGTACTTCATGTTCGGCAACTTTGATACTGGTTCCCAAATGATATTCTTCCTCTTCTGAAATAAGAGATTTTCTCTCCATTAATTTTAAGCTTTTAACCCCTCTTTAATGGTAGGTTATCTACCTCTTGGGTTAAAAGGGGTCAAAAAAATCGAACTCGCCAAGGCCCAAGTAATCTAGTAGTATTCAAGTCAGTCTCGCACCTTAGGTATACAAGTGTTGTTTAGACTTTCCCACCCCGACATTCCCTTTATAACTTTCAAAAAATGAATTTAGACTTCTTCTATACAAGTGTTGTTTAGTTCTTAGATTTTGATTATTGTTCATTATTGTCATTGCTGAGGAAACCAAAACCAAAATGCCAAACAACAATATATAAGGTGTAACATCCGTAAACTTTTTAATGCTCTACCCGTCTTGTTTTGAGATCGAATATGCTATGTGGTATTTTCTTGTGCTAGGAGCTGCCTAATGATACCAAGGTGGGTAATGAATAGTATGGTAGCTTGCCTTTGTGGTTTCTTTGTGGTCTATGTGGAAATTCCGGTAGAGGTCAACCGGGATTTGATAGTGGCTCCACTCAGATGGACTAATATAAATCTTGTGCGCACCATGTGTAGTAGATTAACTAGTGATAGGGCCTTCTTTTGCATCCAAAAGCTTTGTGCAATTCATGATTTTCTTGTGAACTTGTGATTGAAGAGGAATTTCTTAAACGAAAGTTGAATCGAAGTACTTTGTTACTCACTAAGTACTTTATACTCACTCCCTTTTCCTCCAATCTTGTAGATGATTGAAAGCAAGATATTTGCCAAGAAAGTCGAGAGTTGGGGCATGCCCATGGAAGGAAGTAGAATTTTGCATTTAGAAGGGAACCGATCTTTGGAGCTACGAGAATGCACATGGTTACAAATATAACTAGGAACAATTTATGAGCTTAATATCTTTTATGTCAATGAGTATGCCTATGTTTTTATAGATGGAAGTGTAACTCTTGTATTGATTGGAAGCCTAAGTGTCAATATAAAAGCTTTCCAATGGTTTGGCTCGGCTAAGTTAATCAGTGAAATATTTCTTATCATAACCCGTTGTGTTCTCCAATCTTTTTGTTAATATAGTTGAAACTATGTAAAGCGTTTGTGGCAAGAACAATTTGTTTGTTTTGTAAGTCCCGTCCCCACTACTCATATGAAAGCTTTCGCGATCGAATTTATTAACCGACATAAATAATTCAAAAATAGTGGATAATATAGAGGGGGCGTGACAAGATACCATGTATCATTGTTTTAACATGTGTAGCTTATCTAAATATATAGGCACGAAGTACCTTCAATTATTTTCACAGTTGGAATTCAACATTTTTTCCAGTAAATGTCCGTGAATGTAATAATTTTTCTTCAAAAGCTTACTTACGAAGTCAAAATTTCGGGTGACCTGGACTTGCTGTCCTCACGAGCATGGCAACTTGCAAAGAAGGCCTCAAGGGATGACCTTGAAGCCCCTTCAATGTGGGAGTAGGTGCTCGTAGGAGAAAGTAAAGAAAAATATAAAAAGTGAAAATGAGAGCAACTTACTTGGAAAATGTGCCAACCTTTATACCATAATGGGCTTGTGTTTGGGCCCCTTGCTGAACAGATCGGAAGAGCACACGAAGAAGACAGGTCCGATTCTTGTAAGTCGAGTTTTACCGTTGTCATGGGCTTCCTTGCATATGAACTCTGAATAGGACTCAATATGCAAAGATAACTTTAAAAGTTGTGAGCATAACTTATCTCATGAATTAAAATTCTCTTGTAAATAGGTAAATTTTCGCGAGAATTTAATCTATCTCATGAGATGTTGGCAATTTTGAATTTTGGAAAGACATCTCATTTAAATATTCCTGCGTAATTCCTGTATGGTGTCCTTTTTTCTTGGGAAGTAAGAGTGGTTGGTTATATATATGTGAAAGAAAATTATCTTGGAAATCTTGTCCCTTTTCAAGAGACAAGAAATATATTACTTGGGCCCCATATTCATGCAAATTGTCTAAGTGTTCCAGGCTACCTGCAATGTTAATTTTCAAACAACCTTCATGTTTTCTTCAATTTTTTTGGACAACCTCATGGCTCTTCAATTTATTGGCGCGACCTTATGACTCTTCATTTTTTTGGGTGACCTCACAGCTTTTCAATTTTTAGGCAACCTGCTGCCTCCAATGTTTTTAGGCGACCTCATAGCTTGGATGTTGGGCCACCTGCTTTGCGTTTAGGCTACCTCTTTGCTTCTTAATTTGGGATGACCTCCTTTTTCTTCTTTTATGCTTAACCACTTTGTTTTAAAATGGCTAGTATGAGGAGACGAGCGGGTAACCTTAGGATATTGATGATATATTTGACCCTTTAGAAGTCGAGTCTAGGGATTTCTATTCCGACCAAGGATCGAGTCTTAGAGGTTTTGTGATTGAAGTGGAGAGTGGAGAGCAGGATAATAAAGAAGATGGCAGTGAAGAAGATATTGATGACTTGGGCAATGTGTTTCCAAGTGAGAGAAGTAGGATGAAAGAGCATCAGATTGAAAAGCTGATGCATGAGTAGGATTTGTTTCCTCATTACACGTGTAAGGTGCCTGGTCCGGATGGCTTGGTCCATCAGTGTGAGGAGTGTGAGGTGACTATTTATAACTCTCAGTTGGTCTCGGGTCTTCAATTTCCCGTGAACACATTTTTCTCAGATCTCTTGAATGAAATTGAGGTGTGCCTGGGACAAGTGATAACTAATGGTTGGAGGCCAATATGCTATTACTTCATTCTAACTAAGGTTATGGGCATCTCCTCTAGTGTTGAGGTCTTTAGGCTGTGCTTCGACCTCAAGCCTAACACTGCTAATAGGTGTTTCTTTTATATATCGGTAAAAAATGGACATTCCCATGGATTCCATTTTCTCGAACTGAGTGGAGAGAGTAGTTTTATTTTTTTTTTTTTTTACATTAAGCCAGTTAATCGTGGCTTTCCTTTTCCTACTAGATAGGCTGCTGAAGACGTAAGGTAGTTCAATAGACTTAGATCAACTGATGTGGACTTGATCACTGATGCCATGAAAATTCTTGACTATAGGCTTCTTTGCGAGGCTACTCATGACCTTCTTACTACCCCTATCTTAAAGATGGCTAGTATTGGAGTGGAGGGTAGGTCGAGCTCTTTGGCTTCATTGTTTGCATCTTTCGCTTTTCACTTCTAATTTTTTGTGCTGACCAGCTGCAAAAATGGCAAATGTTAACAACAAGGCTCTGATAAAGTCAACACGTGCCCCCGTGGAGACCGCTAAGACAGAGCAGGTTGAAGCAAGGATAGAGTTTAGGACAATCCTAAGTGGGCGCACAAGAAAGGCCCCTCCCGTCCACAACCTCGAGGTAAGGAAAAGGCTATAAAAGAGGGTACTCCATGGCTGCCCACTTAGGCAAGTCACAACCTTACGGCCAAGGCACTTCTAGCCGACCTGTACCAACCCGCGGGTCCTCTGGCACTCTTACCCTGGGTCAAGGGTCCTCTAGCCAGCTAGCTTAGGTTAATAGGGCTCAAGTCATGGAGAATTTTAAAAAGAGTGTGATAAGCGACCTTGTTGACAAGTTTGAGAAACATCATGATCTAAATATTGGAATTGAGGTATTCCTCCATGATATGGCTAAGGTTTGTCCTTTATCTTGTTGGCTAGATATTTCTTTTATTGCTTTATGATGACCTTTGTTTTGTAGGCTGTTAGTGTTAGCCTAGGAACTATGCAAAATGCCTTGGCGCGGTCATCTATAGCTGCACAATAGTAGCATAGCATCCAATATCATTGCAAAAAGATGGAGAATCTTGAAGCAGATAAGGCAAAGATATTGGAGAAATTTCAAGCCTTCGAGGTGGAGCACAAGAAGAGTTTGGATGACATTGAGGATTTCCACATGCAAGTCGTGAGACTGAATAAAGAGAAGGTAAGGGAAGCTGCAGAGGCCGTGGAACACTATAAGCATAGTGAGGCTTTTGAACTTGTAAATGGCGAGTATGGTTATGGTATGTACAATCATTGTGTAATGGAGTGTAGGGCATGGCTGCTGGGCGTGATCTAAAGCCTTTTGGTGGCCCTTTTCATGAAGAGAATTCCGGTCAGGATGACGACATGTATGAGATACCGGGAGAATAAAGAGGAAGATCAAGAAGAAGGGACTCCTTACGGCTAAGTGTCTGTATCGACCTGCTCTGCCTTTCGTCCATGGTATGCCGCGCTGAAAAAATGTTCTTTTAAGTATTTTGAACTCTGTAATGACTTCTAATGACTCTTAGGTTTTATATTGCGTAGGATGTATGATGTTTTAACTCTAGCTGGTTATGTATTGGCATGTCTCTTATTTTATCTGGTATGGCGATTTGATTTTGCGTTGTATCTAATTTTGATTGATTTTGGACTCGACTTTGGCTCCCAAGAGTGAAGTTGAGGGGTTTTAACTTGTCACGATTTTGGGGCATCTTTTTGTGTCGATCTCTTTTTTGGAGAGACCTGCTACAGGTCAACTTTTTTTTATAGGGCGACTTAATGCTATCTTTTCGGCGACCTGACCTCTTTGGAGATCGCCTGCGAGGTAAGGAGGCTGCCTCTTTTCGCCTCCTTATGACGTCACTCAAAGGAGGGTAGCCTTCTTTGAGGTCACCTCATTTTGGGCGACTTCATCTCTCGGGTGACCTCTCTGGAGGTCGCCAAAGAGGTAGTCTCTCGTTTTGGAAGACGACCTCTATTTAGAGGTGACTTCATTACAACTTATAAAGTCACCTCTTCCGATCTGGTGGAGATCGCCTCTTGGAGTTGGACCTCTTAGTTAGCCTCTTTTTGGTTAACCTTTTTCTCGTAATAGGGTCGCATATAACTTTTGAAGTTGATTCATATTTTAATCTTTGAGGTTCAAATTTTAGCTTCGCTTTTTGAGGTCGTGTTCCTTACTTGTATTCAAGACACATGTTGATTAGGGGTTATTCACCCTTTAATGCCGCGTTCCCTACTTGTATTCAGGAGGTGTGTTGATTAAGGGTTACTTGTATTCGCCCCTTGATGTCGCGCTCCCTACTTATATTCAAGAGACGTGTTGATTAAGGGCTACTTGTATTCGCCCTTTGATGTCGCACTTCCTACTTGCATTCAAGACGCGTGTTGATTAAGAGTTACTTGTATTCACCCTTTGATGTCACACTCCCTACTTATATTCAGGAGGTGTGTTGACATGAAATAAAACATAGTTGTCAGAAGTTTTCATTGTTTTTAATGAAGCAAAGAGAAAGAAATAAAATGGGAAGCCTCGTTAAAAACTCATCCGATAAAACCTACTGGGAATAAAAAACCCAGGCTATGGAAAAAGAGTACCTCTCCTATTTATTACAACATTACAAGAGAAACATGTCTTCACTTAAAGTATGGTTTCAAGTTGTCCGCATTCCATTGTCTAGGGAACGACATCTGGTTTGTCTTTCAGATTGTAAGATCCAGGTGAAAATTTTTTGATGATCTCGTAAGGGCCTTCCCAATTAGATCCTAACTTCCCAGCGTCATGCCCTGTAGCTTCGATTCCTCAATACAAGGTCTCCAGCACAGAAGTCTTTTGATCTCACTTTCGGATTTAGTACTTTGCCAAACTTTGTCGGTAATTTACCATTTTCAAAGACGCTTCTTCTCTGACCTCTTCTATTAGGTCAGGACTTTCTCTTGCTCCAATTTCATTGCCCATGACCATACGGTGATTTGGGATGGAGATTTTTATAGGTACAATTGCTTCCATTTTGTAAGCCAGCATGAATGGCGTTTCTCCTAATGACATTTTGAATGACGTCCTACAAGTCCATAACATAACTGGCAAATATTCTAGCCAATCTCCCTTAGCTTTTTCCAGCCTTTTTTTAGGTTATGCAAGATCAGGCGGTTGGCAAGTTCTGCTAAGCCGTTACTTTGTGGGTATGTAGTAGAAGTTAGGCGATGCTCAATTTTCCACTTAGTACAGAAATCTCTGAAGGACTGGCATACGAATTACCTTTCGTTGTCTGTAATTATGACTCTGGGTAAGCCGAAGCGACACACCACTAATTTCTAGATAAACTCTTTGACTTTCTAGGAAGTAATCTTGGCTAAGGGTTTTGTCTCTATCTATTTGGTGAAGTATTCCACTGCAATTACAAGAAATTGAACTTGACTTTTCCCTTTGGAAATGGACCCAATATGTCGACTCCTTATTGCTCAAATGGTCTTTCGCTTTTGACTGGGTTCAATTCTTTTGAAGGTTGCAACAACTTTTTCCCAAACATTTGACTAACATAGGACATTGCATCTCTCTTCATGGTGGGCTAGTAATACCCATATCTGACAAACTTCGTTGCTAATGATATGCCTCATTGATGTCCCCAGTAAGTCTTTTTATAAACTTTTGCTAGGGCTAGGTTTGCCTCCTCAACTGAGAGACAACTTAGGTATGGCTGAGTGTGACCTCTTTTGAAGAGTATTCATTGAATTATGGAGTAGTGTGCTGATTGTCTCTTCACCTTCCTTGCTTGTTTATCATCTGTAGGAAGGCTTCCATTTTCTAAGAAGACCTAAATGGGGTGTACCACTGACTTTCTATCATGGAGAAGACTCATGGATTTTTGATTTCTTTGAAAGAAAAGCTCTTGCACTACCTTAGTAAAGATAGTCCTTTCCAAGTGATCCGTGTTGAAGGAAACCAATCTGAAGAAGACGTCCACTTTAGAATTACTTAATCAGGAGATCTTTTTGACTTCATAGCCTTTAAATTTTCTTTGAAAATCAACTATTCGCAGTGTATAAGAGGTCATGGTGTCATCCTTAGTCTCATAGCTTTCCTCAACTTGTCTGACTGCCAACTATGAATCACTTAACACTCTGATCCATTCGATCTCCAATTGCAACGCTGTCTAAAGTCCCATAATGACGGCCTCACACTTTGCGTGGTTGTTAATGGCTTTGAATTTGAATTTTATGGCGTACTGGAGTTCAAAGGTTCCATCTTCTCTTTGTAAGGTTATCCCAGCTCCTGACCCCGAGGCGTTTTAAGCACCGTAGACATACAAGTCCCAATAATTCACTGGCTTTCTGGACTAAAGTCAGGTCGGGGACTCAATATGACAACAAAGTCTTCGAGGGCTTGTGCCTTTATAGTGGATCTTACCTTGAATTCAATGTCAAACTGATTCGACTCTATTTCCCATTTCAACAGTCTGCCAGCTACATTAGGTTTCTATAAGATTTGCTTAAGAGGTTGATTAGTCAACACAAATATAGTGCGAGCTTGAAAGTAAGGTCACAACTTCCTAAAGGCGATCACAAAAGATAATACCATTTGTTCTGCTAGAGAATATCGCAGTTCAGCAGGTAGCATGATGTTGCTGACATAGTAAACGGGTTTTTGTTTCTGATTTTCCTTCTTCACAAGTACGACACTGACATCGTGTTTTGATGCAACGAGATACAATTGTAAGATATCACCTAGTTTGGGTTAAGTCAGCACAGGGAGTCGACTGAAGTATTGTTTGAGTGACCTGAAGGCTGTTTCACACTCTTCTGTCCACGTGAAGCCAAGCCACGTGAGTAGTCTGAAGAATGGGAAGCATTTATATGCAGATTGAGACATAAAGCGGCTGAGAGCTGCCACATGACCTATGAGCCTCTATACATTACAAGGAGACGAGGGAGATAGCATTTCAATCAGGGTTGCTATCTTGTCTGAGTTGGCCTTAATCCCTCCATTGGTAATTGTGAGGCCCAAGAACTTTCCTGACTCAATTCCAAATGCACATTTGAGAGGGGTTTAACTTGATGCTGTGTTGTATTAGGATTGTAAAAAATTTTCTCAAGTCTTTGCATGACCTTTTTCTGCTGGCTCTTGACGACCATGTCATCTACATCAAGCTCCATGGTTTTCCCAATCTCTTCATAAAGTACCTGATTTACCAAACAAATTGTTATCATCAAACACTATACTCTAACTGTTTCTCCCCTCCCATAGGCATTCAATTTTAGCCACCTGATTGAGAGTTTGAGCATAATTCTTCCTTACTCTGTGGTAATCTTTCACTGAAGCTGTCCTTTCGGATATAACATTAATGGTGCAGACCATTCTGGTGTTATGGAAAGGATGCGGAGCACAATCGTCTAGCGGCTCTTCTTTCTCTTGCTTAAACCCTGCGTGCGTTCTTTCTTCTTTGACAAACTTGCAGAGATACCCTCTTTTTATTAGATTTTCCAATTCCTCTTTCAAGTCTGCACTCTTCTGTCGTGTGACATTTGCTGCGGTGGAAATCACAAAGTTTGCCTCTACTGGCAGTGTAACCTTGGCTTTGATTGGCCTTGGCCATCGAAGGTCATACTTGTCCTTGATTTCCATTAGAATTGTGGACCATGACGTACTGAGTGGAGTATAAGCATCTAAACTAGAACCTTTTCCCCCTTTTATGAGAGCTTCCCTCCTTCTGACTCTCATTGCGAGCTTGCTTTCTATCTGACTTTCTTGAGTTTTGGGAGGAGCTTTTCTTGTTTTGATGTCTATGTTATGCACGACCTTGAGGATAGAGGGTTTCTTCTATGTTGATGTATTTTTGCCACCTCTTCAAGAGGTCATTCACGGTAACTAAGGGATTCTTGAAGAGGGACCTCTTAAACTTCTCATATCTGACTATTTGCGTTACGGCATATACATCAACAGTAATATGGAGATCTGCTATCTGGATGCGTCCAGCATTGAAGCGACTCATAAATTCTCTAAGTGTTTCATTATACCTTTATTTCATTTGCATAGGAGAAGCTACTGTCTTTCTGATCTTTTTGCGACTAGTAAAGAATGTTAGAAATCGCTCTTTAGCTCATCAAAACAACTGATCAACCCCTCTGGTAGAGTTGCATACCAATCACGTGCTACACCAGTGAGAGTTTGAGGGAAGACCTTGCATAATATCTTATCGGGAGCATTCTGCATATCCATGATGTCCGTGTATGTATTGAGATGATTAATTTGGGTCTGCGGTGCCATCATACTTGAAATTTTCAAGTAGAGAGAATGTCTTGATCCCTTCGGTGAAGAGAGATATACGACTATAAATAGGTCATGCATGAGTATTCTGTTTCAGTCCCTTAGCTACACCTTGCTGGATTAGGCAAGTTATCTTCTCCATTGTTACGGTTACAGTTTTCAGCTCTTCTGTTTGATTGCCTTCATTCCTAAGGGTGTTGGTGGTGACAGGATGGCGTTGCACTTCTGGTGTTTGCACAGAGGCTATTGTGGGAGCCTGCTTTTATAATAGACAGTGTAGCTCCTCAACTTGATGTTGTAGAAAGGCTATAGTGATGTGGGGTCACTCGACTTGCCAGGTCTGTAGCAGGGGCGACATGAGGGTCATGGGCGACCTCATTTCTTTAAAGGGATGTGACGTCATATTAGGGCACGTTACACATAGATCCAAGTCTTTAGGGTTGATTACGGGTATGATGGGAACTAATCATGGTTTTTTGCCAATTCTCACAAACGGTGTCAATGATGAAGTCAAAATTTTGGGTGACCTGGACAACGACTTGATGTCCCTACGAGCGCGACAGCCTGCAAAGAAGGCCTTATGGGATGATCTTGAAGCCTCCAGCATGGGAGTATGTACTTGTAGGAGAAAGTAAAGAAAAATATAAAAAGTGAAAATAAGAGCAACTTACTTTGAAAATGTGCCAACCTTTATTTATAGAAAACTAAAAGCAATGTGATGAAATAGTACCATAATAGGCTTGTGTTTGGGCCTTTTGCTGAACAAATATAAGCCCATTAAGAAGATGAAGGCCTGATTCTCGTTAGTCAAAATTTACCCTTGTCACTTACCTTTTTGTTAAAGAGACCCTATGTTGAGATGGCTGCCAAAGTGGAACACAAGGGACACTCACCACGTCAACCAATCTGATTCTCCCAAAAAATGAATGGGCTGCACCCCAAAAATTAAACAGGCTAATTTAAAGGGGTTGTATTCGATTGAGGCTTTTAAAGACTTTTTTAAATATGAGATTTCTATGGATTTTTTAGGATTTTAAGTGATTTTACTGGATTTGTTGGGAGCCCAAGAATACTTATCTGGATTCTTCTAGACTTTCATAAAAAAGCTCTATAGACTTTCCCAGACTTTGGAAGACATTTTTAAACTTTTTTACAATCATTTTTCTTTTCAAATTGTGCAAAATATAATATTTCTTTTAAAGAAGTGCAAAATATAATATTATTGTAAAATACTTTTTTTCATCTCAAGAAAAAAAATATTCTTAAATCATAATAGTTTAGATCGGAAGAGCGTCGTTTTCGTTCCATTCAAATTAACAATTACCAATGCAATTGAGAAACACGAGTTCTTCCGATCTATTATAATAAAATAAAATAAAAAATTCATAAATAACTCAATTATCAAAGTACGAAAGGGGAAAACACATAAAATAACTTCTAGTTGGCAGTATCATTCTAGATGTCAGCTGCTACTGTGTCTCTCCATACATTAGCACTCTCTCTTTGTTGTTCTTGACTCTCAAAAAGGTGGGGCCAAAGTCTTGTTTTTCATTGATTGGATAAGATGTTGTGGCTTTATTTTCAAGTTCAACAGGAAATTCGTCAGAGCGACTTTCTTTACGCAAGCAGTTGTGTAAACCTGCACAAGCTAACACTAGCTTTGCTTGTGTACGAAAAGGAAATGGAGGAGCTAATTTGAAAATTGCAAATCTTGATTTAAATATACCAAAAATCCTTTCAACAGATCGGAAGAGAAGCATGACGAAGATTGAACAATTCCTTTGCGTTATTTGGTTCACGACCTTGACCGGCAAAATCTTGAAGATAATAACGGGTACCTCGATAAGGAGCTAAAAATTGGCGTCTATTTGGATATCCACAATGTAATAACAATTCACGTTGCATGATTGCAATGATTCACAAAAAAATGCATATATAAAAGAAAATCGCTAATGATTCATACGCTGATTGAAATGAAGCAAAGATTCTATTTTTTGCACTCATTATTATCAAATTCAGCTATTATTCCCAAGCCAATTGAACTTGCAGAACCCAAAAAGTCGGCCAAATATTTATTCCCGAATAAATTATTTGTCAAAAATAATCAATTCGAAATAATGATTTGCTGGACTACTAGCAAATTAACTCCCATGGATTATTAATCAGTTAACAAGGTCTTGGAAGATCGGAAGAGCACACGTCAAGCTATTACATAATTAACTCCAATGGACACAAGTTCTGTATAATCAGTAACTAACTATTAATACATTAGCTAATTAGTAAATAATTATAATTCAAGTTTGTATTATCAGTAATGATTATTAAGTAATGATTATGTATTGTATTGTAATTTAAGAAGTTCTATTTAATCAGGATTCACATGCATGATTGTGAATGATTCACATACGAAACAAGTTCCAAGAACAATTATACATACCAGAAAATCCCACAACACAGTGTTTGTTTTCCCCTCTTTCGTCGTGTTTTCCCTTCTTCTCACGGGACTTTCAAGAATCCAACCTATGTAGGAGGGATTTATCATGGGATTTGCTCTGTATATTTTCCTCTAAAAGTCTCAAAAAGTCCAAAAAATAGCGAAATCCTAATAAAGCATGTACAAATTGAATATCTCGTGACTTTTTTAGACTTTTAAAAAGTCTCAATTGAATACTTTGAGACTTTTAAAGACTTTTTAAAAGTCATAAAAAGTCCCAATTAAATACCTCAAGACTTTTAAGAAGTCTTGAAAAGTCTCAATTAAATACCTCAAGATTTGTAGACTCTTAAAAAGTCTTTAAATGTCCTAATTAAATCCCCCTCCCTAAGTCACCCACCCAACTCTCCTCAGAAATAACCCAACCCTCCTCACTTTCTCTCATGCTCGCATGCTCTCTCTCTCGTTCCTGCCCCACCTGTGACAGAGGCAGAACCCCGCCTTCCACTCAACGCCGATAAGAACCCTAAAAAATCTCACTCTTTATTGATCAATTGGCCCAATAGAACGGTGCTTCTTCCCTACCAAGGCCGAAAGAGATTGTGGTAATGGCCAGAACATCTTTTTTCTTGTAGGTAAATTTAAGTTTGAAATTTTGGCTTAACTACTTGCTTTAGTATCCACCCAATTTTTGTCTATTAGTTTTTTAGATGTAATTTTCTCTCTCTTTCTCTAGTCAACCAAATCCAGCAAAAGGAGAATGCAATCAAAAATTTCTGCTCCATTTGATGCTAATACTGCTGGATGAAATCGATAATGAAATGATTGAAAAGATGCTTTCAGAGACCAAGCACGTGTAGTTTTCTTAAGGTAAAAAAGATTTGGTGATGGAGAATCAAGAAAGGAGTGAAACTATGAAGGAGATACAAAGAAGCTTGGTTGAACTCCACGACGTGTTGCTTAACATGGTTGTGTTGGTCGAGACGCAGGGTGAGCAATTGAATAATATCGAGCAGAATGTTGTGAATGCAGGTTCTTATGTAAAAGATGGGACGAAAGAACTCGATCGTGCTAAACAGATGAAGAATATTATGACTTTGGCTTGTTGGATTAGAGCAGTGATTTTGGTATACTGATATGCCTCATTGTAATTCTGTAAGAGAGGGAGACAAAAGAACTTGAAGAAGACTAGTATTTGGGCACAATTCACTTGTTGATTTCTATTCATCACTCTTGCCTTTTGTACAAGTCTCTGCCTTTTTTCATTATATTATATGTTATATAATATGAAACTTCACTGTGTTTTGTTTTTAGATCATGAGTTTTTCCTCTAGAGATCTCGTGAGTTTTGGATAGGGTTGTATAACAAGTCGGCCAGCTCGTGCGCCCTTTGCTCTGCCCGCAAAAAGCCCGAGCTGAATTGGCTCGTGGCCTATATTAGATGGGCCCGTAAAATTGAAGCAAGGTTCCAGCTGAGCTGGTCTACCGAGATCATTTGGCCTATGCGGGCCGGCTCATATTTATGGGCTTAACAAAATTTGTAGAGGAAAAATGTTTTCTTTTTATATTTTATTTTTTAATATTTTCTTAACAAAAAGTTATCGAGTCAAGCCAAACTCAGCTCGGTTTGGAAAAAGCTTGAGCTAAAACTTGAATCAAGCTTAATTTTTTTTTGGTGAGCCAAACGCTTGGACTTTTTTTTGCTCGAGAAAAAAAAGCTCAAGCTAAGACCGAGCCGAGATTTTAAGCTCGTGAGCCTACTCACTTACATCCCTACTTTTGGATTAGGTAATGGAGAAGTTTAATTTCTTTCTCTTCATTAATATTACTACTACCCAGTGGCTTTTGAATATTGACCGATCGAACAAGCTAGTGAAATTTTTTGTTAACTAGAATCGAGAAGCTCGATTGGATCTCAATGTATAAAATAGTAAATAGATTAGATTTTAAGAAAAATGAAACGAATAAAGAAAATCATAACATATGATCTAAAGGAATTTATTGGATTCTTGGCTTCTTGTGACAGTCCTCTACATGGACCAGTTGAATTGAATGAGGGAAGGCCGTTCTGCTGTGCCGACCGATCAAGAGAGAGTTTTGGGAGGGTTTTCGCCGGCGTTGAGTGGAGGAACGGGTTTCTGCCTCCGTCACCAGTGTTGAGTAGCCGGTGCGGCAGGAACAGCAGAGAGAGAAAGAGAGTGAGCAAGCACGAGAGAAAGCGAGGGAGGATTGGGTTATTTCTAAAGGTGGGGTGGGGTGATGACTTAAATCAGCCGGTTTAATTTTTAGGGGTCGGCCCAGTCATTTGGGGGGAGGGGGAGGAATCAGATTGGTTTACATGGCAAGGGTCCATTGTGTTCCACTTTGGCAACCATCTCAACATTGGGTCTACTTAACAAAAAGGTAAGCTTTTGTAGAAAAATTGTTGAATGTAGTTAGTGAACCAATAAAAGGGCTATGATTTGTAGGTAGTGATCAATTAATTGGTTTGTAATAATCTAATAAGGAAAGAGTAAATATTCAATTAGAATGTAAATTTCTTACTCTTCATATTTCTCGTGCATGTTGCTCACGAAAATTATCAACATCATATTACACTAGCTATGTTAACCAATTCATACTATGAGCTTCTAATTTTTGGATACAACGGCATACAGAGGAGACACATGTTGGATTCGAATCCAAGATTTTTTACCTGAAACATGAGAACTTAATCATTGTAGCTCTTGTTTGAATCACCAATTTATACTATGAGCTTGACTGTGCTTGCAATTTCAAAGGGAAAAAAAAGCCTTATTTAGTACAAAGAAAAGAAATTTCAAATCAGATTTCATGTGCCAATCGAAACCTGTTCATTCACAACTAATTCATGACTTTCTCTATCAACTTGTCAAGGTTATAGAGATCGGAAGAGCCGTATTCTTCTAAACTTGGGAATTGATGTGCCTCTTTGTAACATTGCTTCATTTTGTCCATAGGATGTGCACAACTTATTAAATGATCTATGATTCTCGTTTAAAGTTAATACTAAATTATACCTTATTTAACGATTTAATGAGGGTGTCAAAAAAATTTTAATCATTTAAATTAGGCCATGTGGAAGGCCAGCTGTATAGTGGTGTACTATATATTTAGTCGTTTTCTATAGAGCCAACATAGGCGCCCTTTATGGAATCAAAGTTGCAATGAAAAAATGACGTGTAAAACCGCATGTGTCATTTTTTTTCAATGGTATTGACTTTGTGATATGGAGCTAAATTGATTTCATAGAATCGAATAATATCTATATATTATATATAGAGGAATAGTCTTGGAATGTGTTTTGGGCAAGAAAGTTAGATTCATTTTTTTATATTGGCTGCTGAATTAACGAGTTTGTTTGGGAAAATGAGATGAAGTTTAATTGATTACACATCTGTGCATGCATTTATGCTTCCAATGGTGACCTTTAGTATTCTGTGTCCAACAAGCGATACTGTTTAAATTCTTGACTATTTTGGATTTTTTGATTTTTCTCTTATTTACCGTATTGGGCAATTTTGTCCACAAATTAATTGCTTTTTGAAGAACTCATGAGTCTTTGGAATCTGTAAATCATTTCAACTCTAATTTTGAAAATGGCCTTTCAATTACTTTGTGAGAACTGTGCTATTCAATTTGTCACTGGAATCAAAGATTAAAGTGATTCCATTTTTAAATTATGAAGATAGAATGCCTTGAACTCTTAAAAAAGTGACTGCAGTTCACTTTGATGTGCAGATTTTAATATATTTTATTCCCTCCCTCTCTGATTTGCTTTAGTGTGTCGCGGCTAGGAAAATCCCATAACAAGATGCGTGATTAGAGGACAATTTCCAAACTCAAGGTAATTTCAGCAACAATTCGATCGAGAAAGGTTAGCACACACGTCACTCATGGGCTTTATGCTTAGGAGTTGAATATGTGGTAGAATGTGGAGGTTTGGGTAGGGAATTCGACTTGGATTCTCGTTTGAGATTTATTTATTCTTAATTTCTTATTCTTATTCTTATTCTTCTTCTTCTTTTTCTTCTTCTTTTTTCCCAGTGAAATTGGGTTGGAGTTTGTTGTTATATTGAGCATCCGAAGGTTGAACTCGGAGGATGGTCATTGTCAAAATTTTGCAGTCGCTATGGGTGGTGGGTAGAGGCTGTAGATGGAAAATATGGTCTACCATTGGTATTGGGTTGCTAGAGTTGGCGTGTTGTATGGAAACATTTTATTCTTTGTACACGTGTGACTTTTTATTAACCTAATTTATATTTTTTTGTAAATATAGCACTATAAATTTGTTACTTTGAAGATTTTTTAATGAATAATTTTTTGTCACTAATCACATCAATTCATATTATTAGTGATGTAACCCTTTAGCTTCTTTAGATTGTAGAATTGCATTCTTATCAACATAATTTCTCACCAAGTATTTTCTTTGGAGATGCAACACACAAATGTGAATGTTGTGCTCTATTCTTCCTTAGTTGTTATGCTTTATTCTTCAGAATCTAATAGTTTGCACCAGCACAGATTTTTCATATGATGAACTTTGTACTGCAATGCATGATTGAAAAAAATTTAAGGGCTGAAATTATATAAAACAAAATGGGTTTTCCATGCAGGGCATATATGGATTGCATTAATGGGAAAGTTTTGAACACTATTATGCAAAATGGGTTTTGATATTTAGGCTTTCTAAGGATTTAGGGAATCAGGAAAATTGTGGCTTAGATTTAGATTTGGGGGATTGTATTTATTCTATTTATTTCTACATTTTCTCTTCTTCTATTATACGTACATCTCTATTACTTATTGGAAATTAGTCATTTGCATTGCTATAGTACTTCTCAATTTTCCAATATTGCTTCATATGTGGCAGGTTAGTTGCTACCATGTTCTCTTCTCTCGAGAGCAGCGGCATCAAGGAAAAGCTCTGGGTTGGGTGGGTTGTGCAAACTTTGAAATTTTAGGTGTAGATTTTACCTTGAAAGTTTGATTAATTTTTTGATAAGGAGATTCAAAATGGTCATCAGAGAAATATTTTATCAACAAACTACTCAAATTTAAAGTTCAATTTAAATGTTATGAGTAATCGAGATCGAATGAGGTACAATAGGCCCCCAACTTTTGGAGTTGCAACTTAGCTTAGTTACTCGTGATTTTGAGACATTTCCTATTGATATAGATATTGTAGTTACACATCAAATATATGAGAACTAAAATGGATATAATTTAAACACTTCATATCTTGGATTTCAACGTCTCTTTGTCCCCCCTCCCCCTCGATATAGTCTAACCATGTGAGACTCTTTACATACATTTTTCAAGATAAGGATTTTAAAATCATCAAATATACATCACGACTAATGTAGTTTTGAAAGAAGTTTTCCACATTTTGGAATAGTTTTGTTCTATTTTTAAATATTAAACATATATATGGAGATACAATGTCATATATTTTATACATTTTTGTTAGCGCGTTACTTATTTACAAGGCTCAATTCAATTATTTTTATTTTAGAACATGTTGTGTTTATATATAACAAATACCATATGTGAATCACATGCACTTCCTTAAGATCATCGATTGCTTGCAAGTGTAAAAAATTATTTTGCAAATTGCTAAATCAATGTAGTTGGTCAAATCCGTGCAATGCAAGGTCCATGTTTTACACGCAATGATAATAAATAAAAGTCAAAGTCAATCGCTCACTAATGATGGACTTCTCTTAAAGAAACCAATATCTAATCATGGGCAATTGTACATTAATGCCTTTAGGGTGACAAATTACAGAGAACTGAAAATAATGATATGTGATAACAATGATTAAAGTCCACAACTAATATAGTGTCAAAAGAAGTTTTTTCAAAATTTAGGCTAACTTTATTGTGCATTTTGTATTAATTGTTAACTTCATTCTATTGCATCATCTATTTTGCTAAATTTTCCTTTATATATAAGAGCGTCGTGGTATGCGCATGCAGAAGTGGGTTGGCAGTTATTCCAATTAATTCCTTTAGTTTTTCCTTGAGATCGTGTGGGTCAGTTTCTTTGCATTAGTAGGTTAGTTTTCTTATTTAGTTCTTGTATACATTTTATGGTGATTAATTAGTGGAGTCTTTAAATTAGAGTTGTAATTGATGAATGGGGATTATGGAATGAATTGACAATTATAGAACACTCTTTCTTTATCTTCACCTTCTTCTCATACAATATTCTGCCTTACTCCAAATTCGGCCTCTCCCTTTTTCTCTTAATTCCTTTATCGAAATTCTATACATATCAAATTGGTATCAGAGAGTTTTGATCTATGGCTACTCACAATCAAACAAACACTGAGTTTCTTAATGAGGTTCATGACATCTTAGCCTGTCACGAGTCGCGCTTGGATCTAGTTCTCACTACTTTACAAACCATCTTAAATAAACTTCAATCTTTGGAGACCTCAACGTCGGCTGCCACTGAAACCAATCCCTCTCCACATGTTGAAGCTTCACACCAAGAGAAACAACTCGTCTAAATTCATGTTCCAACGCTTTCTGCCCGCTACCATCACCTCAAGTTATCCGTTCCCAATTTCAGTGGAGATGACCCTATTAGATAGAAATTCAAGGCAGTGCAATTCTTTGTTTTTAAAAAAATCGACTCAGAACAACAAGTGCAATTGGGGACATTCCATTTGGAAGGAAATGCCCTACAATGGTATAGATGATTAACAAAATTTCATGGTCCACTTACTTGGGAAGAACAGTTCACTTACGATTCGAGCCAACAGATTATGAAGATCCCTCGAAAGCCTTGTCTTGTCTTAAATAAACCTCCACGATGGTTGTTTATCAAGAAGCCTTCAAAAAACTCTCTTATCAAGTGGACAAGCTTGATATAGCTGGGTTGCGCGACGATATACGACATGATGTCAAAACTAAATAGCGTCGTATGCTCATAGACACTATTGGTGTTGCTAGATTGATTGAAGAGAGAAATAGTACAAGAGAAGATAGCCAACGCTCCTTCACCCTTGGAGTTTGGCAACCACCCAAAAGTTGAGCTAAACAATTCAACGGGAATTTTAGGTCCCCCGCCTATATTGAAGCTAGACCTTTGACGTTAAACCCAATAACAATCCTTATACATTCAAAGGGATTACAAGCAAGGAAGTTCAAGGGTGCAATGAAAAAGGGTTATGTTGGTACTGTGACGAGAAGTTTGTGCCAGGACATCAATGCCAATGACCTTAGTTTTACATGCTTGAAGACTCGAACAACCTTGAGGAGAAGGACACTTTGAGTGGAGGGGAATGATATGTGCATGCAAAAGTGGGTTGGCAGTTATTCCAATTAATTCCTTTAGTTTTGCCCTAATTGGGATGATATGCTTGTTTCGTGTGGGTCAGTTTCTCTGCATTAGTGGGTTAGTTTTCTTATTTAGTTATTGTAAAAAATTTAGGGCAGTTAATTAGTGGTGTCTTTAAATTAGAGTTGTAATGGATGAATGGGGATTAAGGAACAAATTGACAATTACAAAACAGTCTTTCTTTATCTTCACCTACTTTTCATACAAAGTTCCACTTTCCTTCAAATTATGCCTCTCCTTTTTCTCTTAATTCTTTTACCGAAATTTTATCCATATCAGGTCGACTATGCCAATGATGATTTATTAGATTAATTTGCCAAATTTTTAATTGGTTTTATTACGTGATGAAAATTTGTGTGTATGAAATTGATAAATAAGTTGTTTTACAAAAAAGTAGCTGCTTTGTTCTCAGAATAATGCTACAATGACCATGTGATTTGGCCACCTAGAGAAGCACATCATATTTTTGCAATATTTTGCTTTTATAGTCTCCCGATATTTTCCCCTAAATGAAAGAAAAAGCTAAATGGAAACAAAAGTCAGACACGGTATCTCATCTCTACCCTTCTACTTCAAAGATCGATTTAAGCCCTTCCTCATTCTCCCACAATCCGACAACTCGGCCGGTGATCCCCCATACTCCGATGACCCACCACCTCCATCCTTGTTCTTGGCTGGTTGTGAAGACATCGATCTAAATATTCACAAGTCTCGTCAAAGCCCTAAATAATGGAACACTTTTGAACCCTGTCTTCCTTTTGTCGGCGACGTCACCTGCAACCGACCCAAGCTCATGCACAACATGAACATGCCAGGTATTAATTTTGACTTTTTTTTGTGATTTCAAAGATAGAGGCTGCTTAATTTTGACTCTTTTGTGATTTCCCAAGACCTGATTCGTGATTTCCAAAATTGGGGCAGCTTAATTATTTTGCATTTTGATTCTCATTTTTCTCTCAGACAATCAGTGTTACTAGGTTTCTCTCATGACATCTTGACGTACTAACTCTTTTACTAAAATTAGAAAAGATACAAAAAAATTAGTATGAAGGTGAATTTAAAAAAGTTGTTGGATACATGAACATGGTAAGAGTTGGAAGCTTTGAGAGCTAGGATTATAAGGAAAATATTTTGGAGATTATGTTGGACAAATACATTAGGAATAGTTTGTCATTGGTTCCCTAGTACAATTTTTTTTTATAGAAATTACCTAATTTTTTTGGCCAGACTAGAAATATTGCAACGTCCTAATCATGACGTTGCTCTTCCGATCTTAAAAGTTCTGATTCTGAAGTTCACTCGATAAACTTGGATGAGTCAGTAGACATCAAGGAGAATTTGGATGGTCATGAGGTGAATTTCATTGAACATGAGTTTAGGATGGATTATTGTGCTGCCACAGTGGGCAATATGTGGTTGAAGCAGATAAAGTGATTGAACCAAAAGTTGGGATGAAGTTTAACAGTAACGATGAAGTTTTTGAGTTCTACCGAAGCTATGTCCTTCTTGGTTCAGGGTCATTTATAGAGAAATTGCTTGTAAGTGTTCATTTGAAAGTAGGAATCCCTATAGAAATTGAATATTAATTTCAATATGGTAAACGTTGTCATAGATGGATGCTTCTAATGGTTACTTGTTCGTTGAAATCTGTTCATCAAATCCGCAAGTGTACTAGTCGAACAAGTAATATAATGAACAATAAATCCAAGTTATCGTTCCCACAAGGAAATATTTAAATATTGAATACTCAACTCATGCTCTAGTTGAAACTATCGCAATTTTGATTTGTTTGTAAAAGCAAATAAACAAAAGTAAAACTAAGAGAATAAATAATTAAGAATGGCTAAGGTAATTATGAAAGTTTTCTCAAGAATGCTATGAACTTGGGACTCACGACTTCACCACCATTGATTCCCCTAACTACCCATTCATTAATTCAACGAAAACTATTCGTAGATAACGATCGAGTTCCACTTAATTAATTAACTACCCCTCTAGAAGCTAGTTAATCCTAGGAATTAGACCCGTCATCTATCTCTAAGTGAGCACGTTAATAACCTTCTTAAGTACATTAGTAACAAAGGACTCATGCAAAAATACCCGAAGTTCAATTTACGTGACTGCACTAACTATAAGCAAATCTCTTTGTCTTGTCTAAATTAATGTCCCTTATCGCCTAATTTAATCCATGTATTCCTATCTCGAGTTTAACATAAACCAATAAATATCCACAAATTTGCACGCCAAATAAGTTGAAGCCATACAAAACAACAATAAATAATTAATTAGAAATCAATTTAACAAGTCAGATCAACAAACATGCAACTAAGGTTCATAATGGGGCTACATCGTTCGTTCCAAGAAAAGAAGCTTAGCTACTCATAGAATTAATATAATTAAGCACAAAAGAGTAGGAATCCATCACTGGGCTTTAATGAATAAAGTTAGAGAAAAAAGACTATTGCACCAATATTCTTCAATCCAAGACTTCTCGTCAAAAATTGAACCAAACTTCTCAAGAAACTAAGTAATTCAATGTATATGAGAATATATTTCTTCGAATTTTTATATGGTCCAAGAAAACCTAAGAAAAGCATAAAAATAGTGAATAAGTATTGCCATAAAAAGAATTCTAGTTAAAATAGGAAAAATAAAAAATTCTGGTAGCAGCACCATGCGGCCGTATGATAGGTCCGTGCGGCCGCTGGGCTCTTCAGCCTTCCAATCTGTCTTTTTATTTGGGCCGCATGCGGCCGTATGGGTCGTCTTATGTGGTCGCACTTTTTCTGTATTCTCTGATTTCGGGCACATAGAGGCCGCACCGGACGCATAAAGGCTGCCCATGGCTGCATTGGCTGCACTGGAGTCGCATTGACGCCACATGGATCCTAGACTCCTCTATTTTTGTGCCTTCAACTTCCCACTGTGCTCGTTTTGGTCTCCAAACTTCATAATTTTTGCAAAATTGATTCAAACTCGTCCATCTTGACCTCATCTTGGATTTTAACCTACAATTCACCAAATTAAACGTAAGTACACACTTTTAACCACAATATCACATAATTAACAATACATATAGGGGATTTAAACATCACAATTAAGCACCTATCAAATTCCCTCACAATTAGACCGTTGTCGTCCCCGAACAACAAATAAAAGCACAAAAACA
Source organism: Nyctanthes arbor-tristis (assembly GCA_963692815.1). NCBI lineage: Eukaryota > Viridiplantae > Streptophyta > Magnoliopsida > Lamiales > Oleaceae > Nyctanthes > Nyctanthes arbor-tristis. The sequence continues at coordinate 17,013 of CAVNYN010214761.1, read as the reverse complement.
AAGACATGATACTCTAAACTTTCATCACATATGAGACAACAACTCACAATACCCCATCTTTTAATCAAGTGCATATTAAACGTCTCCAAAGTAATGCAAGAGTTTAGAGACTTTTTTCTTTTTTCTTTCACAAGTGCATATTAATCCTTCGAAACTCATAAAATGTCATCTACAAGTATCCTCAAGCAACTGTTTGAATCATGAAACAAGCTTTTACCTGAAATGGCATAATCCAGAGATCGGAAGAGCACACGTCTAAGTTCACTCTTCACTCAAACGTTTAAGAGTTAAGTGTTTACACTCAAAATTCTATCTATAAGAGAGTTCTACTATAGGCTTGCCAAAATTTCTCATTCTTCACCACTCAGGTGCACACACATGACACAAATCACAAGGTCTTTTAAGGGTTGTAACATGGCTGAGGGTTAAGGTGAGAAACCGTTGGAACTAGTGGAACACAACTTTTATAACAGTTAAGCATATATCTTAAGTGAAACCACTACTCTGTTCATCCTTTTAACTCTGCTAGCATCACCCATACAATATCAACATATCTCAACCTCTAAAGATAATCCATGTCTCTATTTCAAAAGAATCAACCGGTCATCCCAACTTCTTTTACCAATTCCTCTTCTCTATATTTTTCTTCTTGCCCTCATTTTTTCTTTCTTTCCTTTTTTTCTCTTTCTATTTTCACTATTGCTCTTCCTTCTTCTTTCGCTCTCTGTTTCCTACTTTGTACTTCTTATTTTTTCTTTTCTTCTTCTTTTTTCTCCTTTTATCATCAACTCATTTTTCACAGATCATTATCGTTTCCTTTTCACTCTTCCATCTTTGTACAGATCAAACCACACCAACCCAGATATCGTCAATTTGACTTTCTCACCTTTTCTTTATCATGACCTCATCAATACAAACACTCCCCCACACTTACTTCTTATCCACTCACGCAACAAAATCAATCAACAATCCACTAGTCCATTGGCAAGGTAAGGATATACATTATTTTCGGCTCAAGACTAGTATTAAGGGGTTCAAAGAAAGAAGAATAGGCTATACGGCTCAAAGGGGTTATGCAAAAGATAATTAATTGATAAGGAAGGCTTTTTTGCTAAAGTGGTTAATCAAGAAAGAGTGACTTAATCATATTCATGTCATGCACGTCGCAATGCAGCCTCAAAGAGAAATAAAGCAAGTTCTAGAGAAACAAACACATAGATAAATATCACACAAGAACAAAAAAAAGTGAGACTGAATAAGATATGTCAGTCTAAAGCTCAAAAATCTCATCAGATTAAATTAATCAACCTAATCCAGTTATAACTAATTCCAAGCAAAGCAAATAAATAGATGGTACAAGTTCACTAATTCAATCGTGTTATGAGTCTCTCTAGGCTAAAAGCACTGATCTGTCTCTCTAGTTTAACTATTTTCTTTGTTGTTCTCACATTGCCTAAGATCCTAATTCCAGCAAAGCAATACTCCTATAAAATCCAATACTTTAAGATCATGGATGCTCTCTCACATGTTCAGAAAACACTATACACAATACTTTTTTTCTGAACAAAAGATAACACAAATCAAAAATTTTCCAACTGCAATTTTTTTTTCAATTTTATTTAATACATGAACCACTAAACACAAAACACAAGGCGAACAATACGATTGAAACTACACAATTGTACTTTGACAACCTTGCAAGTTTAAAATACAAACCAAGAGATAGCCAAAATATACATCGGCCAAATGGAATAAACACAATTAATCACCCCCACACTTAATTTCTACATTGTCCCCAATGTTACGCAAAAAATAGTAAAAACAGGGAGTAAAATTTAGGAACTCCCTAGGGGTATGGCTGGTGGGGTGTCTAGATCGTGATCTGGGACCTGTTTTCCTTTTTACTTTGATGATATGACTATCTTTTCAGAACACATTTAACCGGCCATAGGTCCACACCAAGTAACATGCTCAAATTTTCAACTTTTACTGCGCCATTTTTAGACATATGAAACTACACAATGTATACTGCAACACGTTCAAATTTCATGCCAAACAGAGTTGAAATAGGTCAAATGGGGAAGGGACGTAATTGGTATCCAGCAAAGACACTATCACACAATCCCAACTTCAACAATTAATAACATGCACATAAGAGGACTTTTACCGAGTTATCTTCTAGGGATTGAAAGTTCACACATTAATCTAGCTTCACATATAGTTTCATGACATTTGGAGTTCATTTAAGCTAAACGAAAGGGGGCCGTATTTGGCAGGCAGTGGCTGCAGTACTGTGGGAAAAACCCCCCAAACTTCCTTGGGCAAAGTCTTGATAATTCTTAACTATGCTCAAGCCTAATTGATCAACTAAGACATCCGACGTATTTCACCGTAAAATGAAGTCTAAACCCACAAAAATTCAAGGCAATTGAAACAATCAAAGTTCATTCAATAGAGAATTGGCTATACTAAATATGACTCAATAGCCACTCTGCATTCAGTACCCAACCCTGACAGTTGACTTTGAGTTAAAATATGGGTTGATCTATCTACTGCCCAAATTCCAAAGTCTTGAGAATGAAGACCCATATAAACACTTAAAAGAATTTCATGTGGTATGTTTAGGCATGAAACCACAAGGAATCACTGAGGAACAGATTAAATTGAGGGCATTTCCATTCTCATTAGCTGACAGAGCAAAGGACTAGCTGTTTTACTTGCCACCAGGTTCTGTAACTACGTGGATTGGAATGGTCAGATTATTCCTTGATAAATTTTTCCCTACTTCAGGAACTACTAGAATTAGAAGGGAAATATGTGGAGTCAGGTAGGGAGACACTAAAACGCTTCACAAATACTAGGAAAGGTTCAAGAAGTTATGTGCAAGCTGTCCTCAACATGGGATATCTGAGCAGCTACTCATTCAGTATTTTGATAAAGGATTACTTCCCATGGAGAGGAAGATGATAGATACAGCTAGCGGAGGAGCTATAATGAATAAAACCCCAACTGCCGCTAGAGAACTGATTACTATTATGGCTGCAAACTCACAACAATTTGGTTTCAGACAAGACATCCCAGTGAGAAGGGTGAATGAGGTAAATTTTTCTTCCTTAGAAAATCAAATTACTAATCTGACATCTCTTATTCAACAGATGGCTGTAGGACAAGTGTAGCAGGCCAAAGCTTACGGGATTTGTGCTACTCATGGGCATCCAAGTGAAATGTCCCCTACACTTTAAGAAAATACAATGGAGCATGCTAATGTAGATGGAGGATTCCCTGGCCCACCACAAATTAAATATGATCCCCATTCAAACACGTATAACCCAGGATGGAGGGATCATCCTAACTTTATTTATGTGACGAGGCTACAAATCCAGCCATTCCACCAGTATCAGCCTAGGCAACCAGCTCCTCCTCCGCAGCAACCTCCTTCAAGTTCAAGTATGTCTCTAGAGGAAATTGTTAAGTCACTTGCAGTTAATACACAGCAAGTTCAATAGGAGACAAGAACATGTATAAAGAACCTGGAAGATCAAATGAGTCAGTTGGCAACAACTGTGAATAGATTAGAGTCTCAAGGTAAATTGCCTTCACAAACTATGGTCAATCCAAAGCAAAATGTTAGTGTAGTTACCTTGAGAAGTGGAAAGGAACCAGAAGAGCCCAAAAGGATAAAAAAGAACAAGTTATGAGAGGAAGTTGAAAATGAACTCATACTACAACCTGACCAGACCAAGGGCATTGATAAGGAACAGACATAAATTCTGGTAATAAAACCTCTTTTTCCTTCAAGATTGAAGAAATCCAACAAGGAGGAGAGAGAAAGAGAAATCCTTAAGACTTTTCGCAAAGTTGAGGTAAATATTCCTTTACATGATGCAATTAAACAAGTTCCTCACTATGCTAAATTTCTCAAGGAATTATGTACGAATAAGAGGAAGCTGAAGGGTAATGAAAAGGTAAATATGGGAGAAAATGTTTCACCTGTCCTTCAGAAGAAATTGCCTCCTAAATACAAGGACCCAAGTATGTTTACTATTCCTTGCAAAATAGGTAATATTCGAATAGAGAAAGCAATGTTAGATCTAGGAGCTTCAATAAATATCACACCTTTTATCTGTTAATTCATCGTTGAATGTTGGTCCTTTGAAAGAAACAGGTGTGATTATTCAGTTGGTTGATATATCTAATGTATATCCTAAAGGTGTGTTAGAAGATGTTTTGGTGTAAGTTAACGAACTGGTCTTTCCTACTGATTTTTTTGTGCTTAATATGGAAGAAGATGATTCATCTAACGTAGCACCAGTTTTGTTAGGAAGGCCTTTTCTAAAAACATCTAGAGCAAAGATTGATGCGCATGATGGTACACTCACGATGGAATTTGATGGTGAAATTATTAAGTTTAATATTTATGATTCCATGAGATATCCTAGTGATGTGTCTTCACTTTATGTTGTAGATATTATTGATGATTTGGCACAAGATAATTTTGAACTAATGGATGATGATAAGCTAAATGTTGCACTTAGTAGGAATTTTACTCTTCAGGAATTAGGTAAAGTTATGAAGAATGTCTGGCTTACATTTACTGGATGATAGTGATGTCTAGCCAAAGACGTTAAAGAAAGGCGCTACTGGGAGGCAACCCAATTTTCTTTTTAGTAGTTTTTTTTTTTATTTTTATGCCATTTTTGTTATTTTTATAATTTCTATAATTTTCTTTACTGAATCTTTGTCTTGTTCTTCATTTTTGTACAGAAGATGATTGGTGATAAGACGTGGCCACACCTCGTGAAAGGGCAATTAGAAGAAAAATATGGATATAAGTCTTGCCCATGTCTTATTCAAGGAGAGCTTCGGGTTGTGCTATGATTCTTCAAAGAAAAATTTTCAAACGCCTCACTCTCCTCTCCATGATGCTTCAAAGTTTTAGGGGCGTCCTTTCTTTTGCTATTTTATTTTGTCCTTTGCAATTTCTGTTTTTGAAATATTGAGGACAATGTTTGGCTTTAAGTGTGGGGGAGGGCTCTTAGCATAGTTTTATTTTTGTTTTAAATTTGATTAGTCTTAATTCTTTTAGAAGAGTAGTTGAATTTTAGTTTCATTTTTACTATCTTAGTTTTATTTTTGTAAATTTTTGTTTTCAATAGAAGAAAAAAATTTAAAAAAAAAATTCAATTCTCTTCTGTATTCTAGATTGTAATATTGCTTGTCCCTATATAATCCGGACTATTGTGCATTGTCGGGATGAATTGAGACATGACGGGCGATTAGCATGGATAGTTGGATTCTTCTTTACTGTACAGGATCTGATTACTCTTGATGATTGAATGGATGAAGCATATGTGGGATTTAATACACATATGAACCTTAATTTGTGAGCTTTTGGGCCTATGAGCATTTATATTATATCATGCTCCATTCATGTGATTCTGTGATTGTCATGCATAGTGGATTTCTTCTAGAACTTGCTTTGTTATGCATGTTGTGATGCTCCTCTAGACTTGAATGCACTATATTAATAATGGCATTAGATAAAGCCAAATTTAGCCTTCTGAAAAGAGCTTACCCTGATGCATATACCCCTAGAGAGCCAAATTTGAGCTTTTAGCCTTTTATTGAAAATTAACCACATTACCAGCCATGAAAAATCTTTTTCCTTGTTAATCTCCACTTCTTTTGAACCTTTAAATTGAAGGAATGGGTTTCAATTTATTCTTGAAAAAGATTGGAGATGTTGGAATTGAATGGTTAGCATCTTTGAGTCTTGTTATTCTTTCAAAAAAAGGAAACATGAAACGTGTGGTTGGGAATGAACTATTCTAGTACAATCTAGCATGTTTTCTGAATTGAAACAAGAAAAAAAATAGAAAAAAAAATCCTTTGAGTATTTTTGTTTTTGATTTATCATTTTCAGTTTATTATTACTTGAAGTACATAGAATGCAATTGTTACAGTGGATCGATGGAAGGGAAGGATGCATTATCTGAGATTAATAGTGACTGAGTTTTCATAGAGGTTATACATTCCTTTCAGTTATTTAGCTTAAAAAGTCCTTCATATCCCACCTTACCTAAGCCCCATTGCAACCAGTTAAAGACTACTACTTGCATTCAGTCCATTGTTGGAGCCAATGTGATATATTAGCAAGCCTATGGTAAGGTTCTTCTATGTATTGATGTAAGAGTATATTTTAACACCCTAAACACGTTGAGTGAAATGAGTGAATCCTATTTGTGAGGGTGTTAAATCCCACAACGTTTGGACTTCAAGAAATTGTGATTGGTCATTTGTGCGGTTGATGGGAGTTTATTCTATTTGTTGTTGGTTGCTTGTTGTGTTAAAATTTAAATCAACGAAACATCATAGTTTGAGTTATAGAAGGATGGGTAAGAGTAGGGAAAGGGATGATGATGGGAATTTTAAGTGATGAACTTGAGCTTAAAAATGCTTGAGGGCAAGCATTGTCTAAGTGTGGGGGAATTTGATAAAGAGCATTAATACTATATAAATTGTATTATTTTCCTCATACTTTGATTATTTCCAATGTCTAATATATGTATATTAATTGAAATTTATGTTTTGTGAAATAGATGAAGGAGTTGAATCAAAATGGACACAATTCAATAAATTTTAGAAGAGAATTGGAGTTTAAAAAATTCACTGATCCGAATTGAACTTTTCTTAATGCGTGAACACGCTTGTTGCGGATCCACAAGAAATGTTCTTGGGAAATTTGATTAGGCCAAATTATATTTAAGCAACATGTGTGCAAGCAAAAAAAAAAAAAAAAAAAGAAAGAAAGAAAATGAGGGAACTTTGACTTGTGGGATGAATTCATTCTTGGACAAAAAGATGGGACATGAACTTGGAAGAAAAGAAAAGGCAAATTTTAAGGGTTCATTCGGCATGTGAGAAAGAGAGGACCGCACTGGAAGGAAAATAAAATAGGTTTTAGCTTTTGACTTTTGATTTGGTTACTTTCGGCTAGAGGAAGAGGTGAAGACAGAGGAAACGATTTGCGGAAAATTCGCCCTCCGCACGAAACAATTGAAAGAAATACTTCGGTGATTTTTGTATTCAATTAATGGCTAGCTAAATTTACTATTTCTAGCACAAGGTTTTATTGAAGTTTTAATTTTATGACAATTGTGAGGTCATATTCTTTGTTCTTGACCTATTTATATATTTATCATGTTTTTTATTATTATTGTTCTGATTGATTATTCAAAGGGCACGTGGTGTAATTGTCAGAATAATATATTGCCAGTTAGGATTCTAGATCCGTAATTGTTTAGAATTTCTGACCTAAGTGGTAAAATAAAAAATTTAATATAATTAAGGTGTTCAATCCATGTTATAGAAACATAGTAACCCAATTTAAATGAATTGATCATATCTATTCGTTGGTTAGAATTAGAAGTCTTTCTAGTGCCTAATGTTGTTGATAAATTAAATCCTAAGAACGTTTGTTTAATAGCAAAGGAAGTAATCAACGAGTGTCTCTTGGTTATCTAATAAGTAAGGAAAGATATGTTGTTCGATCGTATCAGTAACCATAACCAATTTAGGGAAAGAATAAAGAGTTTCATACTTGTATCAATGATCAATTGTTGAAATCAATTCTGATATTATACCTCAGACTGGATATTTATCATATATATTATTTCCTTGCAACTTGCATTTGCTTTAGAAATTCTATATTTTAAACCGTTTCTCTGAATTTACATTTTATTTTATTTTATTTTGTTTTCTTTTGTTCATCAAAATCAAACCCCCCAATTTTTAATTTAGGGTATGTTTGGTTTGTGTTATAATTGGGTTGTGTTATAATAGATTTTAATTTGAATTTTTGTGAAATGTGATTGGTTAAATTTTATTGAAAAAGTGAAAAATTGTGATTTGATATAACGGAATTATAATAGATTTCTGTTAGAATACAAAACAAACGGAGCCTTAGTTATTCTACTTTTGAAAAATTAAATCTAACCAGTCCCTGTGGATACGATCTTACTCAACACTATTGCAGTTTTTATATTTTTAGAGCAAGTTTATTATTATTCGTTGGATTCGACACCCATTAGTAGATATTTTATTTTCTATTTTTGTTCAATATACTAGCTGCCAACTTGGTAAAGTAAGACGAATGACTATGAAACTCAAATATCAGTGATTGGATATTCAAAGTTTGCTAAATTTGGTGCCTTGCGAGATGATGAAACACAATTAACTAGGCCAATGAGTGTAGGGTCACTACACGAAACCGATCATAAGGTAAACATAGGTAACCATCATACGAGTAAATTAGACCTTCAATTTCTGGAATGTGCATCCAAATATTTATCTCATTGAGCAGACGGGGATTCTTGTTAAATAATCATTTGTTAAACTAAAACAAATGGTTTTTCGAGGGTAATTTACCACATGACTTGAATTGAAGGGATTGCTGCCTCAGAAATATGGATACTTATGCTAATAAGAATCCTCGATAACTTGGTTTTTGATAATAATAAAATACTCTTGGTGAAGAGGGAATGTAAAGCCATTATAGCATTAATTTAATATTCCTCTTACACTTATTCAAATAGTTAACATCAACATTCATAAATTTCAAATTACTTCTTTGTTGTGTGCTGTGTAGGTCGAACAAATAATCACCACGAAAAGAAGGAAAGGATGAAGAAGCTCTCTTAGTTGGGATTTCTTTTGCCGTTTCCATAGGTTTTCTTATTTCATTTTACGTTTTCAGTCGCTTTTCATAATGCACTTTGGTGCCAAAAATTACAAGAGACTACTATAGTTGTTCCCCTACTATGGAGGAGTGTTTGGTTTCTTTACTTAGAAATACGATAGCAATTTGATTGTTAATAGTTAATACTTCAAATTTATTATTATATTAATTAAGAAGCAAGAAAAAGCTAAGTAAGTGTTGATCAAATTTGATCAAAAGTCAGCAATTTGAATCTTAGAAATTTGATCCAATTCTAAGATTCAATTTCATCGCCATTACAGTTGCCAGGAAATTGATTATGAGTTTTTCTTTCTTTATGGCAGTCTTGTGCACTAAGATTTTGCGATCTTTGAATTTGTTATGGTTTTATCCTTTCCTTTAGAACTGCTGCCCCTAAAGTGTTATCACTAAAATAACCACTATCGAGATCCAGTGCCCGAATGCGAGCAGTTCCCAGGTTGCTCCACCCCTGATTCTATTTTAAGTTATATTTTTGTCTTGCATCTGGATCATTTTTGTGTTGAGACCTGTAATTGATTTACTTGCTTATGATATTTTAGCCATTATTTTTGGTTGTTATACTATTAACTCTGAGTATGAGGCACGCTGTATGATTAGTGAGATAGGTTTGGCAGAATGTTTTCATAAGATTTCACTATAAAGAATTTAATTGATGCCTTAGAGGATTCTAGTTATATATGTGAGTGCATTACTGATTCACATTGGGTATCTTCCGATCTCCAAGAGGATTCTTTCTTTCCCCAAAATTCTACAAAATACTACAAAATTCTATTTGGATACTCCTTTATCTTGCATGACATCTGAAGTTGTATTTGGCTTTTCTTGGGATGTAGGTTTATTTCGCCAAAAAAGAAAAAAAAATTATTACTATCGGAAGTATTGTTGTTGTTATTATTATTATTAGTGTTATTATTTTTGAATAATTTATTGCACTCAATGCAACAAATTTAAAATTTTGATATGAGCATGATATTTAGAAATTTAATTTAAATGCTTTTTGAAATTTCTACTACTAATTTCTTCAAATAGGTAACTTTATTCCTTCAACATTTCCTTGCGGTTATAGTATTATTGTAAAACCTCTTTTTTGTTAGAAGGTGTTCTTCCTCTTCCAAATACTTTTTAAAGAATAATCCTACTTCTTCTGAGTTCTATTGAATGGCGTGATCTACGACACAATCCAATTTCTCTTCATCAGCGAATCTGAAAATTTGAGGGGATTAAAGATAAGAAAGATTCAGAAAATAAAAAAAGAAAAAAAAAACTTGCTACTTATAGGTTGTATAAAGGATTTGGACTTGTGTAAACTCTCCTCATTTCTGTACCAAAAATTTGATTTCCATCCTCTGCTGTTGCATCTTCATTTGAGCCCTTATGGAGATCGGAAGAGCTTTTAACATAATTCAATAAGAAACTTGCTTTTAGTTGATCTATCTCTACATAAAATGGATTCATCTCCTAGTTTTCACGAATCAGCTAAAGAAAAGAGAAAAAGCTATCCAAATGATATAGAGATATTTTGATCGATTTAAAAAAAAAATGGATGTTGAGAAAAGGAGGTGCATTTTATATATAGTCTTACTTCCTTTTAATTCAACTACCATTGATTTTTTTTTCTGCTTTAAATTTCTAATCCATTGAGTTTTATTCATGTTGTTTTTTGTAGCCTTCTTTTTGTGTTTGGTAAAGAATATAATGCTTAGACCATTCCTTAATTAGTTTGAATAACTTCAGTTCTCTATGCTTCATTCAATAATTGTGCTTAGCTATCGTTGCCTTGACAAATTTAGAATTGAGATTTTGATGACTTGAAATTGAATATGTTTACTGCTGGTGAAAGGTTACTATGATTTTTTTTTCTTTTCTCTTTTCAGGACTCAGGACTTGTATCAATCAACAATGCCCATCCATTGATTGCAAAAAAAACAATACCCATCCATTGAGCTTATTTTGTCTTTCAATTGCAGTGCCGGATCAACTTTTGTCACATTTTATGGGTTGATTTGAAGTTCTTGATTTGGAATTGTAAACTATTCTTTGCTTAGATTTGGATTTCTATTTGTACTGCTTTGCTTAGATTTGGATTTCTATTTGTACTGCTTAAGTAAGGGCTAGAGGAATCAAAAACAAAAGTTTTGTTCGATTAATAAACTTGTACATGCAAGCATTTAGGACGACTAATTTACCTTGGTACTGTATATTTGGACCTCCATCTATTGATGGATTATATTGTCAGGGAATTATTTTTTATATTGTATGGGTTACTTTCAAGATCAGGATTGTGAGTTAGAAACAACTTTTGCTTTGAATTGGGTTTTGCTTTCTGCTAGTTAACTAAGGCTGGAAGAATAAAAAGAGCAATACTCGATTGGTCTTCCGCATGCAAGCATCCAGGACATCTAGAATTCATTTGTTTGTTCCTAATCGTTCTCAACTTGTTAGCTATACCATTGTGATTATTTCTAAAGAGCTAGATCCGGCTCTCCGTACAACCAATAAGAAAAGCCACGTCACATGTGTCAAGTGACGTGGTTGTTTATTATTGGTTAGGTTTCATGATGTGGTTCAATAGTGCTTGTTTGATTCTCATTTTACTCATATTATAATTTCACTTATCAGTAGTTGCGTTGAGTATTGTCCAACAAATTGTTTATCAATGACTGAAGAATATGAACTTTCTATTTATAATCGTCACGAATTGAATTATAATCAAATTGCTTTAGGTCGGTTATCGGTGTCAATAATTAATGATTACACAATTCGAACAATTTCGAATTCACCTCAAATAAAAAATGGATAAAATCATTCCACCCTTTTTGGATCTAAAAGAATGAGGTTTTTTGCTTGATCAAATAGGTTGGTTAGCGAGAATCGTGGCTTAATTTGAATTGAAAATCAATTTCTATTTGAATAAAGATATCAAGATATATAGT
>CAVNYN010214759.1:0-124239 GCA_963692815.1 Nyctanthes arbor-tristis | reverse complement strand
GAGAAAGAGAGACCAGTTTATAAGCTAAGAGACTCACTCCATCTGACATGAGGCCTTTTGGGGTAGGAGCCCAAGAGCAAAACCGTGAGGGCTAGGCCCAAAGCGGACAATATCATGTCAAAGTGGACAATCTACATATAGAGCTGCTTGTATACTTACCCGATTAGGCTGCCTGAAGGTTTCTTTGATTATTCAAATCTAAAAAGAAATAGGTAATTATGAATTTGATTGTTGCACTTACTCATTTAAGCGTAAGGAAAGAAATAATTAAGAATTTGATTGATACACTTACTTGGTAAAACGAAATCTAAAGTATCTTCAAAGGTCAAAAGTTTCGCCTCAACAACTCGGAGATGATTAAAAATTACTATGTAAAATTAAAAGACGTAATAAACAAAATTTTGAAAATTTGAAAAAAAAAAAAAGATTAAGATAAGCAAATAAATAGATTATTATAAATTACTATGCAAAATTATAAATTAACCCACAACTTAGTTAGTATTATCCGATTATTATTATTGGGTGAACAAAAAAAAGGATAAAAGAAAAATAAATGAAAGTAAAAATAGAAAAAAATGAGACATTAGTGACATTATATGACATCAGATTTTCAATTCCCTTAGGGTACCAGTTTTAAGAGGAAAAAAATAACCCACCACTTAGTTAATATTATATATATAAATAGATAAATAGATTATTATTATTATTATGGTGAACAAAAAAAAGGGTAAAAAAGAAAAATAAATGAAAATAAAAACAAAAAATAAATGAAACATTAGCGACATCATATGACATCAGATTTCCAACAATTTCTCTTAGAGTGTCAGTTTTAGGCGGGAAAAAATAATGCACAGCTTAGTTAGTATTATAAATATATAGATTATTATTATTATTAGTGTGGACAATAAAATAGGAAAAAAAAGAAAAATAAATGAAAATAAAAACAGAAAAATAAATGAGACATTAGTAACATCAACTGACATCATCATGATATCAGATTTCCAATTTCCTTAAGATGTCAGTTTTAAGAGGGAAAAAATAATCCACTACTTAGTTAGTGTTATAAATATATATAGATATTTTTTAGCTTTGTTACCATTAGCAAAGTTTTTGGCTAACACCATAACGGTTACAAGCCCAGTGTTACCGGTATGTTCATTCTTAACCGTATGTTGATTCTTTGGGAAAAATAAAGGAAAAAATGTATTTACACAACACGTGCTTTCCTTTGCTAATAGTAATCCACTCTTTCCATTTTGGTAACATGCCAACATACTAGTAAAAAAGGCGTGTTAAGCAAAAATGAATATATTGTTACCATTTTAATTATTATTATGATATAACAATGGCAGAATGATAAAAGTGTTAATATGAGTAACGTTCCAGTAACATGGTGACAAAACGGTAACATGGTTAACGTTCTAGTATTAGTAACGTTCCAGTATTAGTAAATATACCATTGTTACCAATGTACAGGTAACCTTTTTTTCCTTTTTTTTTTTTAAATGTTTGTTACATCACCGTCTATTCTAGCTGACGCAGTATGGTAACATTGTTTGAGCAATTTTTTTGAGAGTATGGTAAAGTAGCAACGAGAAAAAAGAACTGAATTTTTTTGAGCAATTCCGGTGATAGAATTAATGCAGACCAATTATTTGAGAGTCAATTAAATATTACTTTCTATAATGCTGGAAAAGAAATTACTTAAGGAATCCTAATTAAAACACGACTCTGTGACGGAGGAATGGATATTAATATGCCAAAAATCTGAATTTTTAAAAACCAAATTAAAAAAACAATTACAAATAAGATAATAAATTTTTAGTTTACGGTTTCCACACATATATATACACACACTACATATATATCTATACTATATATATTATATTTTAGATATATATATATAACTACAATAATCAATAAATGAAAAATGTAAAAAACAAATGAACAAAAAGTGTATAAAAATAATCCAAAGTTGTATAATTGTAATTATTTTATGGAAGGGGTGTAAAAATGATATGAATAAAAAAAGGCGTATAATCTTTAATTTCCTAAAAAAAAAAAAAAAGAAATGGTTAATCTGGTTAATCATTTGGGTTCAATCATTTGGGCTCAGGGCTATTATTTCATCCCAAAACATTTTCTCATGGAATAACCCAAACCCAAGTAAAAATCCTCAAACCTTAACCCATTCTTTCCAACCCAACTACGGCCATTAATTAACCAGACGTGAAATTCACCCTAAGAATTTTTGAACGCAAAAAATTCATGTGACTGAGCGGGAGTTGGGAGAGCAGGCTCTCTAGACCTCTGGTTCGCGTTTCTCATTCAATTCTCTGTCGAACGGCAGCCAGACAACGGCGGCGGTTGATTCGTGTTCTTCTCCCCATCTTCTTGCTGTAATTTTTAACTCTACTCTATTTATATTCTAACCCTAAATTGCTTTTGTCGTAGCCCTAAGTATTGAAGAAAATATTAGACAATGAGGCCAATTGCATAAAACGAGGGCTGACGATTTTTGTGAAATTTGCATAAACTAGAAAACAAGAATAGTGAGATTAGGATGAGGTCATGAGGATCTTTCTATTTTTTTTTGGAAGATGGATGGGGATTTTTATTAAGTTAAAGAAAGTGAGCAAAGAACTAAACAACTAATTAAACCCCACTGTCTATGAGTTTATCTGACAAATGAGAGAGAAAGTCAAGAAGAATTATGAAAGCATAATGATTGGGTTGTTTTCTCCCAGCAATACATATGGTTGATTAATTGATTTGTTAAGTCATTTATCCTATTTTTCTGAAAACTTTGACACTATCTCATATTTATGTCAAGTCTTTCTATACTTACAATTTAAGGCCCCGAATCTACGGTTAAGGGAATTGGCTGTAAATTGTGTGGATTGTACTTTGTAAAAGGAAATTATTAGTTTTTAGTATAAAAATTTTTTTAAGTAGTGAAACTTTTAGTGGAGAATTGAAAGAGATCTTGTCAGCAAAATAGAAATTGATTCTCTTATCGATGAATTTACTAAAGTAAAAATATCTTCGGTTTCAACTTTTTTTAGCCTATTGTACTAGATTTTGATAGTTGAATAATTTTCATAATGCACTTGAGTTTGTTAATGTTTTGAAAATTAGTACTTATATAAAACTTTTTTAAGTTTACGTTTTGGCTCCCCCCCCCTTCTATGCCAGTTATGCCATTGTTTCTCATGTTTCAGGCATCCATACCCTATTTTCCCATCCCTTCCCCTATATCCCAACGATTTAAAAAAAAAAAAAATTGCCATTTAGTTGGGGTACCACTTTCAAAAGCGTGTGCCAAGATCACACTTTAATATTAAATTATTTCTGCTGAAAATCAATCTCTACTCACAGCATTCAATTGCAAGCCAAACAACGTAGGTCTCAAATCACTGCACGTTATCAGGGCCCTTCAAAGAGTGAGAAACAAACGTTGTAAACGCGATGGCCCAGAATGCCGATCAGTGATTGCTTTCAAGCTAGGGGTGAGGGACACATGCCCCTGGTTTGGGTTGCTGCCGATGCTCGACTATCACCTGAGGATCAAAAGAGATACCCCAAAAACTAGGACATGAGTCATGAGAGGTACTTAATTATTATACGAAATTATTTTCATATATCAAGTATGAATTGGAACAAAATTGCATAAAAATTAAAAAGGTTGAGGACTTATAATGGAAATAAAGAATTAAAGGTATAATAGTCATTTGGATTAATTTCACGTATGGTCTCCAACGTTTACATTTCTATAAGTTGAGTCCCCAACTTCTTTTTCAATGCTCTAGGTCCTCAACTTTTTATAAATTTACTCATAAGGTCCTTTATGACATATTACCCTTATTTTTTAAATAAAAAAATTCAAAATATAGTAAAAATAATAAAAATGGAAAGATGAATAAAATTTTCTTTCCTTATGTAGCTAGCTACCCATTCAAACAATGTCTTTAACCTAATTGAAAAGCACAAATACCTACTCTATTTTTTTCCCCCAGGAAAACCCTTATTTTTTCCTAAACAAGCAACAAATTGTGGTAAATAACAAATTTAAAAAAAAAATAATAATTTCTTTCTAGCCTACTTATTTTTTTACTTACCCACATTTCAACTCAACGTAAATGACAAATTCCAGTAGTCATTTATAGTAGTAAAAAAGAGACTTAGTAGTCATTTCTAATAGTAAAAAAGAGACATATTTCTTTCCGCTACTGTCTGAAATGACAAGAAAAAATAAAGCTAAGGGTGAGTGATCAGTCAATTTGATTCTGCCCCAAAACCAAACGCGAATTGACCTCGGTAGGTTTTGAGTTACTTTCACTATTTTTTTAGAATTTTTTTGTTTTTATTAGAAAAGTAAGGGTAAAATGTCATAAAAGGCCTTATGAGTGGATTATGAAAGGTTGGAGACCTATAACATTGAAAAAAAAAAAAAAGGATTCGGGACCTAATTGATGAAAAAGTGTAAGGGTTGGAGACCATTTGTGAAATTAACCCTAGTTATTTTGATATAGGCTAATGGTAAACATTGAAAAATTGAGGGTGAAAAGGGATATTGGGGACATAGTACGATAATAAATAAAAGGTTAGGGGGCTTAGTAGGCCCAAAAAATGTATGAGAAACAAAATTAATGCAAAGTTGAAAAGTTTGAGACATACTTGAATTTTGAACTAATGAAACCATTTTTTTTTTTTTTAAAGATAACGCCCCATCATGGGCGCCCACAGTTGAAATACAATGGACAAAAGGTTGGTTGAGGCTGTTCAGAAGGGAGATGCTCATCGTCTGCCTGGTTTCGTGACATACTTGCAGGAAGAAATCAAAATGATAAGAAAATAATAATTTACAGAAAGGAAACATGCATCAAGTCTGTTTACTTCACAGACAAGTTTTATTGACTATTTCACTCAAGGTTTTCTTCTCTGATGTAAGCTAACGTAACCCTGCTGATGATTAAGTAGTGCAACTTCATGTCAAATTCCAAACATTGGAAAGGAATGACTCCATAAACCAATCTTCTTATGTGACTGGAGAAATCCTAGGAAGGATTAACTGGACAGGAGCATCCGGGAATTTGGAAAAAAGAATTTGATTTCGTGTGGCAATCAGTAAGGGAAAAAATCAAAAGCAATCTACAAATTAGTCCCAGTTAGCCAATTAATTCTATTTTAGAGTACAATAGTCAAATTATTCACATCCCCGTATCTTGTAGTTGTAGAACCCAAATGCATTACAACAAGCTCTGATATTAGTTGAGGCTTAGAAGCCAGAGAAGAAATATTACTTGCCAGACCATATTGTAAATACATACATACATGACCTTGGAAATTTTTTTAAGCAATGCAGTCTATAATCTTTGTTACAAAAATATATAGTTTACTAAATTACATCTGCTACATATCAAGATTTATTGGCCTTTATTCTCCATTTCTTCCAAGCCTTCTTCCCCCACCTCGGTAGCCATCGCTGTGCAAATGGCAAAATGAAGGCAATTGTCAATAGAATGTATGCCATCACTTTCTTTTCCGGTTTTGCTCCTTTGAGCATAGAACTGACTGCGAAACCATAAGTGAACGTCATAGAATACATTGATATGTGAAGTTCTCTCTGAAATGGAAATCCTGATGTCAGATAAATTATAATGCACAGAGATGCAGTGAGACCTAAAGAGTTTGTGAACAAGAACAAATATGCAGGAGCATGAGAGCCGAAAATTGCTGATGCTGCACCTAGTGCAGAAGCCTCTGCTGGTCCAACAAAAGGTCTTTCTCTGATTTTTGGATTGGGAGGAGGGCTCAGCGGAGGGCTGGGAGAAGGAGCATCAAAAATGCCTGCAGGAGGATTGACTCCTGCTTGAAAAGAAACTGTTGCAATTAAAGCTGCCACAACTAGTAGTGCATTCCGTGTATCACTGGGTGAATCTCTTTGCATTTGGAATTTGAAATATTTGAACCAATTCTTTGAAGGTACTACTGATGCAGGAGGATTCAGTTGCTGCTTGGTTGGTCTTAATTTTGGCGAATTCTCTGTTGTGATGGTGAAAGCTTCTTCTGCTCTAATTGCTCTGGCTGCTTGTAGAATTTCTCTGATCCGAGCATCATAGGAATCTTCAGTAACAAGGTCCAAAATGTCCAGTGCTGTCAAACCCTTAGCATTTGTAGCATTCACTTCTATTTTTTCTGTCAAACTGTTTTCACCAAGTAGTAGTTCTATGGTCTGCAACATGGAAGAACTTAGAGCTACATTAGTTTTCAAACTTAACTTGTATATGACTAATAAATCGGTACATAATCTAAGATTCCAAACTCCTCTATGGCAGCATTCGAATTCAATGATCAAAGAAAAGATTTCTTGAATATTGACAGAAACAGAACATACCGCGTGTTGTTTTGTAAGAACGACAATGTGCAAAACAGTGTTTCCATTACGATCCCCCAGGTTCACAATTGATTCTATGCCAAGCCTCTGCAGCCACTTGATCAACAAACTAAATGCATCGAACTGGAAATTTTTCACAGAGAGGTGAAGAGAAGTCTCTCCGTGACCTGTAATATCTTGAACAGAATCTGGACAGGTAGACAAGAATTTATCAATCATATCGATTCTCCCCTTGATCGCAGCATAATGAAGAGCTGTTTTTTGGTCCTTGCCTTTGAGCCGACATAACTTGCCATTAGCCCTCAAAAGTTCCTCAACTATTGACAAGTTTCCCATGATTACAGCAATGTCCAGAGGCCTAAAACCATCCTTACTCAACTCTCCAGCAATCTGGGGATCAAGTTCCAAAAGTTGGTGTACAAAATCAAGCTGCCCGGCCTTGGTTGCGACATGCAAAAGAGATTCTGTTGGGGATATCAGTCTTATATCTGCAAGTATTGAGGGGTTCTCTTCAAGAAGATCTCGAAGAACCTCAAGATTCCCAGCACAAGCAGCCTCGAACAGTGTCTTATTTGCCATTTCTGTGAGTTCATGAAAAATTAAGCTATTGTATGTCATTTATATAATTAGTTTCTAAGAAAAATTCAGGGTTCGTTAGGACTATGTCCAAGATCAACTTACACACGTATAGAATTGTTTACTTGAAACACAAGTTTTATTGACTATTTCACAATTTTTTCTCATTCTGATGTAATCAGACACAGACTAATAATTAAATGCAAATTGGCCTAACTTTTATAATATTAATACTAAGCGTTTTTGTTTAAAAGTAGAATTTGATTTTATAAGAATAAGAGTGTGAGTCCCGTCAAATATGTAGATGTGATGGATTTGATTATATTATATTTTTAAATAGAAATAGTCTGTGAGCATGGACTAAAACATACTAGTTTAATTTGGTTTACATTTCGCTCTTGTGGCCTGGAGAAATTATTTTTACTACCACTTCAAGTCCCGGTCAAATCCCAACTATAAGCCAATAAATATCAGAAAGGATCTATGTCACCGAATTCTAATCCATTGGTTCAATCTTCATCCCATAATGAAACTGGGAAATTTTAGGGAGGATGGACTGGACAGGGGCATCCAGGGATATGGAAAAACTGATTCTCTGTGCAGTTTGTAAGGGAAAATGTATAATACTAAGACTAATATTATATTGTCAATTGTCTTAAACATATGTATAGTATAAAATATTAATTGAAGTGTAGCTTCAAAAATTATCTCCTACCAGTTGGTTGACACATTACGGTCTGTGTCAACCTATCAAAAGAACGCCTATCCCAATTTCCAAATATTGGTCCCTATTGCAATATGCGAGCCAGCCTGGCAGTGGCTGGCAAGAAAATGGGAACTGTGTAGATATCAGACCGACCAGGCCAATATATATTGCAAAGAAATAGTGAAATTATTAGTAATGTTGAATGATTCTAGGAGAGGTGTTTGAAGGAGAAGAAGACACAAGGAGATGGACACAATCAAGTCATGTGATTCTATTCAATGGCAAAAAAACTGTACTGATGGGAAAGTTAACACTCTTTCTTATACCGTTGGAAAAAAAATTCTTATGGGAACAAAATCAATAATAAAATTGATTATGTTAAAATTTGCATCATTTTCTAAAGCAGGAAAAAACCTCAAATCTTGAAATTTAGAGCAAAAATAGTCGTCTGAAAGATCAGCATCAAACTAATGGAAGTTTTTCTCATGAATCCAATGTTCCAAACATGTATAAGAAGAGATTCTGTAGAAATATTAAGATAATTTTCAAGTACCTCAAGATTTCCATAACGAGCAGCAGGAAACAGCTTCTTGACGGCCATTTTGGTGAGCCTATATGACAAATTTAAGTGTGAATAGATGGGTTTGTCTAATTTAGAAGAAAAAGTTCATGTCAACTGGCATTAACGGAGACGTGCTTGCCTACCATTGATAGATATTTGATGAGAAATATGGGTCCCTCACTCCCTCTTCGTGCTAATTATTCTTATTAGCAGAACCCAAAATTCCTAGGAAAAGGAAAGAGCTGTATAATGTTGCCATACCAGCAGAGCAGTATAATGTCTCCATACCAGCTAGATGAATGTTCTTCCTGCTCGGAGGGGTGATTGAACTTTCCTGGAACCTAGCTTATTTTCCAGCATATTTGTTTACTGCTCTTCCAAGTTGAGCCACATTGTTGAATTATTAGTCCATATTTTTTAGATGGATGGATTGTGTACTTGGTCTTAAAGCTAAATTAGTCTATAAATAGCTATAGGCAATCATGGAATGAATGCGCCGAACCTTTCCTGTCTCATCTCCTCCTTCTCTTTTTGCAAATAAAATTTCACTCCTTAAATTCTCAGGGAGAAGCATCTTCAAAAAGAGCATCGGGGGTTTGTATTTTGTGAAGTATTGTTAGCAAGTGCCAATTAGTGGAGAAAAAGATATTAGACCTACTGTTTAATGACTACTTGACGAATATTCTTTCTAATAAATATAAATGAGGATATGCCATGTGCATAGACTCCTCCTCTTCAGCTCTGAGTCAGGAAACATTGTTTAGTTGGACGGAATACTCAGCTTTGGATCAGGAAACATTGTTTAGTTGAGCGGAATACTGTGAAATTTCAAGTTTTAGGTACATAAAACATTATCCCAAATTTATGGTAAAGTAATTGTGTTAATGATGGTTGTTAAAGGAATGGTTTTGTGTAATTTCAGTTCAATAAAGATTTGCAAAATGTTGTATTTGTTTTCGTCATCTATTTGATAACAATAAATTATATAAAAAGTTGTTGCTACTCATTTGCAGCAAAAAGCATCTGAATTATAACATGACCAAAGAAACTCATTTTATATGAAATATGTAAATGATCATATAACCTTGGAATTTTTCAGGCACTGGCTGTCTATAATCTAATTTATTACATGAATATATATTATACTAAATTTCATCCGCTATATGTTAAGAACTGTTAGCCTTAGGTCCCCATTTCTTCCAAGCTTTCTTTCCCCACCTTGGTATCCATCGCTGTGCAAATGGCAAAATGAAGGCAACCATCGAGAGAATGTAAGCTGTAACTTTCTCTTTTGATTTTGTTCCATCGAGTATAGAACTAATGGCGAAACCATATGTGAACATCATAGAATACAATGATATGTGAAGTTCTTTGAAATGGAAATCCTGCTGTCAGATAAATTATAATGCACATAGATGCTGTGAGACCCAAAAAGTTTGCAAACAAGAACATATATGCAGTGGCATGAGAGCCCAAAATTGCAGCAGCAGCAGCTAGTCCAGAGGTCACCCCTGGTCCGATGCGAGGTGCAGGAGGCGCCCATGGAGGCGGGGGTGGAGGGGCATTGTTATCAAGAATGCCTGCTAGAATGCCCGCTGGAGGATTCACACCTGCTTGAAAGGAAACCGTTGCAATCAGAGCAGCCACAACTAATAGTGCATTACACGTATCACTAGGTGAATCTCTCTGCATTTGGAATTTGAAATATTTGAACCAATACCTTGATGACTCTTGTGATGCAGGAGAATTTAGAAGTGGCTTGATTGGTCTGGTTTTTTGTGAATTCTGTGTTGTGATAGTGAAAGACTCTTCTGCTCTAATTGCCCCTGCTGCTAGTAGAATTTCCCTGATCCGGACATAATAAAAATCTTCAATATGAAGGTCCAAAATGTCAAGAGCTGTCAAACCCTTGCCATTTGTAGCATTCACTTCTCTCTTTTCTCTAGCACCGTTTTCCCTTAGTAGTTCTTCAACTTCCTGCAACATGTAAGAACTCAAAGCTAGAGGAGGCTCCAGATTCAATGATAAAAGAAAATATTTCTTAAGAGAAGCTGAACATACCGCATGCTGTTTTGTAAGAACAGCAATGTGATTGCCATCACAATCCCCTAAGTTCACTAATGATTCCATACCACGCCTCTGCAGCAACGAACTGAATGCATCAAGCTGGAAATTTCGTACAGAAAGGTGAAGAGCAGTCTCCCTATGACTGGTAATATCTTGAACAGAATCTGGACAGATAGAAACCAATTCATCAATCATATTAACTCTCCCCTTGATTGCAGCATAATGGAGAGCTGTTCTTTGGTCTTTCCCTTTGAGCCGACATAACAGGGGATCTGCTCCCAAAAGTTGCTCACTATCTTCAAGTTTCCCATGATTACAGCAATGTCCAGAGGCCTAAAACCATCCTTGTTCAACTCTTCAGCAATTTCAGGATCAAGTTCTAAAAGTTTGTGCACAAAATTAAGCCTTCCGGCCTTGGTTGCAACATGGAGAAGAGACTCTGTTGGGTATATCAGTCTTGAATCAGCAAGAGTTGCTGGGTTTTCTTCAAGAAACTTCCGGAGAACCTCTACATTTCCAGCACAAGCAGCTATCCATTTTGTGTATACAATGAAGAATGAAACCACTGGATATGTGGATATATATGACTAATTTCTAAGATTTAAAAAAATAAATAAATAAATCACTGTTCCGGTGACTGTTTTCAAAATTTTTTACAATTGTTTACTTGACATCCGTTATAATCAAGTTTGTTTATAAACAAGATTACTTTTTCCTGATAAAAAGTTAAGCAGCCTTTATTTTTCTGATATTTTTCAATGGACTGAATTTGACAAGTCCTCTCCATTTATGTGAAAGAGAGAACGAAATCAATTTGTCAAACATTATGGCTCAAAAGCTAGACACTCGGCTGTCAAATGTCCAATCTTTCTACCAGAAGGATCGTTTTCTTTGACTTAGAGAGGACGGCCTATGTGGCAATTGACGTGTCACTAAGAAGGCTCAAACAAGCAGCCAACTCAAATTGAATCTATCCAATTTAATCCCACCTACCCCAGCTTGAACCAGCAGCCACATGCGTGTTTATGAGGTGGAACAAGTTGGGCCAATTTTCTTGTTTCTTTTTTAGCTTTTCTTCTTTTTGATTTTCTTTTCTTTTTTTTTTTTTGAACCTTTTTTGTTGAGTTTACTTATTTTGGCAAAATGAATACATATTTACATTTCTACACTTACACATTTTTACAGTTATAAAAGATAAATGATTTTTATTAGTATTCATTAAACTTTTTTTAAAAACTCTTATTTTTTATAAAGTTATTTTTTTATTCTATGTACATTCTGTCAATTAAATTTCAAATAATATATATAAATTGGTTGCTAATTTACTTCGTTTGATTATAATTAAATAATTAGTATACCAATTTTCAAATAAATTTGTTTAATTTATATGTAACACCTAGAAATTCACTAAGTGTTTTTCTATAAAGTTATAG
Organism: Nyctanthes arbor-tristis; assembly: GCA_963692815.1. NCBI lineage: Eukaryota > Viridiplantae > Streptophyta > Magnoliopsida > Lamiales > Oleaceae > Nyctanthes > Nyctanthes arbor-tristis. Next base: position 112,498 of record CAVNYN010214759.1, on the reverse strand, counting down.
CCATTTAGAAATTTTGTATAACTTTTGAAGAGTTATTTATTAAAATAATGATTGAATAATTTCATTTAATAATAATATAATTATTGGCTAGGATAGTATTTTCATGACAACGTAGTCATTAGTTAACTATAAATATAAATAGGCTTACAAAATTTAACAAACTATGCAAGAAATTTGAGAAAGTAAATAGTGTAATTTCCTCTCAACAACATTAAAAACCACCGATCAACCAAAATTCATTTTCTTTAGTTTATAGTCTACCAAAAAATTAATGGAAATTTATATGGTAATAATGACATAAAAAAATTTTAGTGTTCTTGCTTTCCAAAAAAAAAAATAAAATTAAGTGTTCTTTTGTAATTCTTAAAATTTATTAGAAATTGGCAAATTATTTTCTTCTCATTAACATAGTTAACATAAACTACAATCAACGGCAACGGCATACAAAATATTTTTACACCAATGGAACCATTAGTACCGACAACGTGCTTACATAACATTTCGAGGACAACAAAAGATATACAAAATATAATGGCAAGTGTGAATCTAAATATGTATATTTCACAGTTGCATATTGATCACTATTGAGGGGCATATGTCCAAAATGCAATTCCCAATCCACCGCTAGTATCCAAAATATGTGCAAAAAGAATTCCCCCAAAGTTAGCTTGTCCAAAAATTTGTCCTCTTTCGAGATGCAAGCAAGTACCTGCAAGATCAGACTATATTGAAAAGTTAAGTTCGATCATTGCTAGAAAGCGAAGTCTATGTTTAAAAAAAAATACAAAAAAAAATTTCACAGAGTCTTGCTTGTAAATTGGGCTTAACCAACCTACTATTACAGGAATTGTATCGCATTTAACAAAACTAATATCCATCCAACCATCAAAAAGCGACCCAACATGCCTATATGAGCCTAGTAAAGCAAGAGTCGCATGATAGAGGCAATATAAAATATGTTAAACTGTTACAAGTAAAAGCCAACACATAAAGAAATGCAAAGGAATATAATGTCACGAACTCTAAGAAATCGTCATCGATCATCCTCTCAGAGACATACGAAGGGGTGGGTTGTGTATTATGATCATAAATAGGCATCTCGGGGCAGTATGCATCATCAGGCGTGCTGCTACTAAGCCACAAGGAAATACACGATAGATCAAGAGCATATCCTGGAATATTTTGATAGAACAAAATGAAATATTTAGTGTGTTACAAGAGAAGTTAAAGAAGTACCTTGTCGGTTGAGGTTGTGAAGCCTGGCATGCCTAGCGTCATGACCCGATTTCTTACATGAGCTGCAGCGCCGCGAACGGCGTGCAACGGCCTTCTCTTTAGATGACTTAAAATGCTTGTTGGCTCCTCTTGTTCGCTTCAGAGCTGGATCTTTTATAGCAACTTGCTCCAAAGTAATGTCCTCCTGTGGCCGCCCCAAGTCACAATCCCCATCATCCATTTCTTTGGACTGACATTTTGCACCATGTAAAATCCACGACAGGTAATTACTGCGGGCCTCAGTTAAGGAAGCATCATCAACTACTTCCCTTGCCAGCTCATTCAACGCCGTTCTCTAAGACTGAAATGACTGCCTGCTCAAGTCATACAAAGCGGGCGCGTATGAGGGGTTACTTTTTGCAGTCTTCGTCCAACGCAGTAGTATATAATGTTCTGGCATGATCATAACATGCTGAAACCGTATCCAACACAATATAGGTCGACAAGGGATGCGTTTAAACTCAAAAAGCCAACAAGTACATGAGGCAATGCAAACCGTGAAATGCTATATGTACGACTGTCCTCAGTACTTCTAACCTCATCACATATGTAGCATCCACTGGCCTCAAACTGATCTTGAAATAAACAAAAGACATTCTTCGTGTATCTGCTTGCCATTTGCTTCTCCATATATACTGATGAAGATGTCCTAGGAGTTCCATTCATGTCACGAAAGTTAGCTTCCAACTCCCGGTGCCTCTGATGCACAATGGCTCTAGTGATCCGTTGCACCATCCCTATCAACGAACATTTGTTGTCGACGTATGTCTTGAAAACAGAATGGTTACTTTCAACACGCTGACTACTCAACATCCCAACTGCAAACATGTGCTTCATATATGGGGGAACCCACTGCTGTCGGATCATGTCAGACAACCACGAATTCTCTGCTAGCTCTGGACACATTGTTTTTGCCATCCACTCCCGCTCACACTCCTCAAGTGTCTCAGCCTCCATAATAGTTTCCACCATCTCTCTATGAAGTTTCCCATGCAGCGCAACATTCATCTTTGAAGGAAACTTTTGAAGTATATGCCATAAGCAATAATGATGAGCGGAGTATGGAAATACCTGAGCAACTGCCTGGGCAATAGCTGTATCTTGATCGGTAATAATAACTCCTGGCAGGCCCTCGATCTCCATTGCTTCCAAAAACTTCGAAAACAACCAGACAAAAGACTCTTTTGTCTGTCTAGCAACCAATCCATACCCGAAGACTGTGGTTTGATAATGATAATTTACTCCGACGAACAGACCCAATTTCCAGTCATATTTGTTTGTGCTGAACGTGGTGTCAAATACAACCGCTTCCCCGAAAAATCCATACGAATTCTTACAGTCACTATCAGCCCAAAAGCATCTGCTGAAAGTACCGTCCAGGTCTGTGTCATAGGCAAAGAAAAAATGCTCATTCTTTTCCTTCTTTGCCTCAAAATAATGAAGGAGACTCTGCACGTCACACCCATCTACTTTGGCTCTCATGGCCATAGTCAAATTATAGATGTCTTTTTCTGAACAACCAATCATTACCGGCCTCCCAGCTTTATTCGCCAATAGCCTAATCTGTGTACACGTAGGTATGATTGCATCTGGGTACTCACCGCAGAAAAAATTTTTATGTGATCGGAGCATATGGACCTTGCTAGGTTTGACTAAGGCATGATTATGGCGGTCCTCAAACACTGTAACTACTCACCCGTCACTTTTTTGGATCTTTGCAACGTGCATTCTTGCCTGACACCCGCACCTGGTCTCACTGTGTTTTCTTTTACATATCCGCTCACATGCATCCTTTTATTTCTGCCTGTAGGCTTCGTTTGTCTTCCCCTCCTTACTACAAGCAAATGCCTTCCAATTAACCTCTCCAACTGAGTTTTTTTTGCTACTGCAAATTTTCATGCTAAACCCTACATGCTTAGCGTAGTCATTATACCACACAGCTGCAGCCTTACGTGTCTCAAACGCGTGCCCTACCTTCATTGAATCACAAAACTCAAAGTTTGGAATGTGAGTTTGACCTTCAACGACATTTCCCGAAGCTAACTAGACATTGTTATAGATTAACGAGCATTCAACAATATTTAACAATCAGATATGTTCGATGCATAATTTATTTTACCTTCCAAGTATACATGTTGTGACTGCTGCTCGGGTAAAGGTGGGAGTTCACATGCCTCAACAGTAATTGTTGGCTCCTCAGTTGAGGGCTCATCTTCCATTGCATATGATTTTTCTGTAAAACACTTAACTTTAAAAATATAACCAAAAGAAATCTTTATGAAATCTTTGGAGTGTATTGTGTGAAGGAGGCAAAGTCAAATTCTCCATATCATGAATTGTTGTTCTACGTACCAAGTATGTAACGCTATAAGTACTTAGCGATAGTGGCAGAGCTAGACCTTTAAACGTGGGTATGCACAAACTGTATTAGAGAAAAAATTTACTATAGTAAAAAGGTATTTAAAAAAATTCTAATATCTATGATCAAAAAAAAATTCTAATATCTTATTCCAATTGTATCAGACTTGCCTTCATACTTTAATAATATCATAAAATAAAATTACATTATTATTAAATAGTGCAAAAAACACTATACTCAATTAAACAATCATTCAAATTAATACTTGATAATTAAATTTCATAATAAAGTAATGATTGTTTTATTTATTTTCTAAGTATTCCTTGTTTGTAATTTTAATCAATTGAAAACTTGTTTTTTAAAATTTATCTACTATTTGAAAAAAAAAATCTAAGAAAATTACTTTTTTTTTTTACCGAAGAAATTTTACTTTTAAGTCCAATTAACACAAAATAAAACAAATTAAAAGTAGAAAAAAATAAGGAAATGGCAAGAAACAAGAGTTAATTAATTAATCAAAGATAAAAGGAAAAAAAAGTAGTACCTTTATAAAATAAAGATATCAATGCCCAGGATTAAAGCTATTTAAAACTAGCAGTTATTGGGATGGGGTTAAAGACTTCTGGCCAGTAAAGAAGGAAAGCGAAAAGATTCTTTTTGGAATGGGTGCTTCATCTTCCTCTACCTTTGTCTTTTACGACTATGCAAGTCTCAAATAGTAGCTAACCAATGCTTTGCTTTAAATTTTGATGGTGAAGAGATCAAACAACATAGACAAATTCTTTGTGAATTGATGCATGAATAAAGGATTCCTAATGCACTCCCAGACACTTCAGAAGTTAAGCCTCATTTATATTGTCCCTTAATTATGCATCCATCAAATGCATAATTCGGATTTCAGGCAGCACATTCCCAAGACTCCATATTCAACTCCACCCTCATGATATATAAATGGGCTCTATTTGTATTAAAAATGAATCCACTAATGGAACAAGGCATCCAGTTTTTTTCCCCTCTTACAACCTTATGTAGAAGGCATTTTACATTATCTAGAGACAATAATTTACATTATCTAGAGACAATAACCAGTATGCAAAGATAAAAGATTCCATAGGCACTCAAGTCAGATCTTCTTTGTTTATTTACATTTTAAATATTCAGCAAAATTCTGAGCACAATTCACTTGAGATCCAGCGAAAAAATTTGCACTGAAGTCAAATGTCTTCCTTTTTGTCAGACTTGCTTATAACAAACTTGCTTATAACTGGTACCAAACGCACCCTAAGTCTTATTGACTATTGCACAAGGTTGGCCCATTCCGATGCAATCAGAGACAGGCAGATGATAATTAAGTATTTAAGTGCAATTTCAGGAAACTAGAACTATATTTATAACACTGGTATGTAACTGCTAGTTATTTTGGTCTACACTTTGTTCTTGTAATATGGAGAAATTATTTTTGCTTCAGCACCAGGACGAATCCCACCTAACGCGTTATTCTGATGGACTGGTTCAATCTTCATGTGAATAATTCTTATGAACTTGTAAGTAAATGGGAATGATAAGTACCTAGATGCTCTAATTAATTAGTTTAAATAGATCAGCAGTTGGGGGAAAAAGTTTAATTAAATCAGTCAGCAGTTTATCAATTACAACTTGCAGACATTGAACCAGGACTTGCTTCAATATGATAGAGACCATAGAACTAATTTATGTAGCAGTAAGAGAGCAACGATAATTAGGAATGCCAACATCATTTTCCACAGGAAAGTTCATGAAGGATGGACAAGAAAAAAAATATTGTTCCCGTGAACCAAATGATAACAAAAAAAGTAAATAATATAATATGAGTTGTGGCCCACTCAAATCCATCCTGGCTCACTTGACTCTTTGACCCAAATTTGAATGTTATTGACCGTTGGATGTCTTACCCTTTAAAGACTATGTATTGTCTTTTATTTCATTTGGATTTTGGCATACAAAAAAAGAGGGGGAGAGGGCAGTGAGTTGGGTGAGCTTTTTCCGGCGAGAATCCTTGCAACTCCAGCAAGCCTCCATTGCCATTCCCCAAGAAGATGGTGCCATAATTCCGGTACTTCGCTTGTGGTCTTAAATCTAAGCTCAAAACCATATATAACAAGAGAGAGTTGGAGCAAAGTTCTTGAGCTGTTCTTCATCACTTGAGAGATTATTGGGTCTTTGTATTTCGAAACTCTCGTGTAATAGGCTTGGTAATCTCAACAAATGGTATCAGAGCCTTGGTAGAAAAATATCAAAATCAGACCGAAATCGAGAAGAACAGCTCAGACAGTTCAAAAATTTTCAAAAAAATCTGAAACTTCCAAGCCCAATTCAAGCCGATTCAAACATCGTCTCGAGAAACCAAGAATAGATCCATGATCCTCACAAAGAGATGAAGCTATACGCGGAGGGCGACTTTTCAGCGGCACTCTGGCGCCGGCGCGTGGAGCTTCTTCCGGCGATGATGTCAAAAGACAGTTTGTTGCTGACGGTGAGGCGGACCTGCTGGTGGTGGTGATGTAATTTTTCAGCGAACGGTTGAGGCTGTGGAGCTCCAACAGTGAACTTAAGGAAGTTTTCCAGTGAGTTTTGGAATCGTGGTTGGTGGTACACCGTTTCAAAACAATTATTCTTTGGATTCATTGATTTATCAAGTACCGAAGACCACAAAACACCGTTGTTCAACGGTGTTGGGTATTATCACTCTAAACTATCCCTTTAGAAGCATTTTAGGTTGTTGATTACCTTTGATGTTTGGATTTTGTGTGATAGTTTAGATGATGGGATTATGTGAATCTTGTGCTCTCTAACTTGCCATGAAATTATGACTTGATTGGTTGATTGAATTTCTTAAGTAGTCTTGGATTGACACATTGGTGTATTACTTGTTTTTTATACCGGAAAAATTGGCATTGGTGAATATTATCATGTGTGTGAATGTGTTGTGATTTGCATCATATTCGAAAGTGATTTCAGTGTTAGATTGGTTTAGGTTATATTTGTGTGTGAGTAACTTTTGTTGGATCGGTATCTCCTTTTAAGTCACCCATCGAAGGGTCGAAAGTGGAATTATCACCATTTGATGGAAAGGGAGATTACTCGGTTTGGAAGCAAAAAATGAAAGCAATTTTAATTCAACAAAGAGTTGCTAAAGCACTTGATGACCCAAGTGCATACCTCGATGCATTAAAAGCTAAGCCTGATGAAATTGCTAATATGAATGAAATTATACATAGTTCTATCATTCTGCATTTGTCTGATAATATTGTGAGACAAGTTGATAAATATAAGACTGCTAAGGAATTGTGGAAAGCTCTTGACAAGATGTTTTTGACAAAAACTTTGCCAAACAGGATTTTATTGTTTGAAAAATGTTTTAGTTTTAAAATGGACATGGAAAAGGACATTGAGTGCAATTTCGCTGATTTTAGCAAAATTGTCAAGAGTTTGGCCCACAATGAAAAGAAATGTGATGATGAAGATTTGTCTATTATTCCTTTGAACTTTCTTTCTGATTCATGTTGTGATATTAGGAATGTCATCAAGTATGGTAGAGATAAGTTGACTCAAGCTATTATGATAGATACCTTGAAGTCTAGAGAGTTGGAGGTAAAGAAGTAGTCAATGGGCATGAAAGATGAGAGCTTTTGTAGTGGTACTTGGAGGAGGAATGAGACCAGAGAGAATCATGCTAGCTCTAGTCGTTAGAAGAGCATATGGAAGTTAAAGAGTAGGTCTACGGCAAGGGATAAGAGTGGTAAGAGCTATTATTACTGTAATGCAATAGGGCATTTTAAGATAGGCTGTCCAGACCTCAAAGAGAAGCAGAAAGCACAGCAGGGTCATGATCAGTCTTTAGTTACTGTTGCTGCTTCTTTTCGTGACTTTGATATCAATACAGTTATTGATACTGGTACTATTAGTGACCATGAGAGTCTACAAGCTATAAATGTATGTAGATTGACTTTGTCAGGGAATGGATCCTAGATACAGGTGTCACTGCTTATATGTGTCCACATAGATCTTGGTTCTATTACTACAGAGAAGTTGATCCTAGGAAAGACTATTTGAGAGATGACACGTGACATACTGTGGAGGGGGTAGAAGATATTGCCATTAGGATACATGATGGTATTGTCAGACCTCTATTGGGTGTCAGGCATATTCCCGGGATGGCTAAGAATCTCATTTCGATGAGTGTTCTAGAAGATCAAGGCTACAAATTTGGATCTTACTGTGGTATTATTAAGGTTTCAAAGAGATCTCTATCTGGTTATGAAAGGACCCAGGAGGAATAGGTTGTATGTCCTTCAAGGTGTAGCCTTAGAGAGTGAAAGTCTGTTCTATCATCGGCTGTTGAGGATAGGTCAGATCTTTGGCATAGAAGGATAGGACACATTGAGAATAGAGGGCTGGAATGTCTTAGCGAGATAAGTGGCTGGGGAAGAATAGTATTATACCTTTGAGCTTATGTGATATGTGTTCCAGGAAAGTCACAAAGAGTTAGCTTTGGGATTGGTGAGGACTACGCTAAGCGCCCTCTTGATTACATTCATGCAGACTTTGTGGGGACCAGAAAAACATCCTACATTTGAGGGAAACAGATTTTTTGTCTATTGTTGATGACCACTAGAGGAAGATTTGGGTTTATCTTCTTAAATCCAAATCAGAAACTTTCAGCAAATTCAAGTCCTAGCTTGCCTTCGTTGAGAATCAAATGGGTAGAAGTATGAAAAATCTTAGGACTGACAATGAGCTATAGTTTTGTAACTTTGAATTTGATTAGTTCTGTAAAGGCAAGGGTATCATGAGGCAAAGGACTGTGAGAAATACCTCGGAGCAGAATGAGGTGGCTGAAAGGATGAATAGGACCTTAATTAATAAGGTCATATGCTTGTTGATCAGTTCAGGGTTGTCTAAAGGTTTTTGGGTTGAAGCTTTGCACACTGCTGCCTATTTGATAAATAGGTTTCCTTTCAGTGCTGTTAACTTCAAGACTCCAGAGGAATTGTGGGCTGGTAAGCCTTCAAATCTATCACATCTTAGAGTGTTTCGTTGTGCGGCGTTTGCATACCAGGTTGAGGGCAAGTTGGACTCTAAGACTACTAAGTGTGTCACGTTGGGCTATCCAGTAGAAGTGAAGGGTTACAGATTCTGGATTCTTGGTGAAAGGGGCATTAGGCTTATTTATAGCAGAGATGCGGAGTTCAATGAACTGGAGATGCCGTGCATTAAGATCTCGGAGAAACAGACTGAGAAAGAGGAATCTTCTTTTGAAAAGAAGATTGTGTATGAGGTGAAGCAATTAGACATTAATTCAGAGGGTCGGGAAACTCAGCCTCAAGTTGAATTTGATCATGAAGCAGTTGATGAACAACCTGAATTCGAGCCTGAATTAGAAATGCTCGTAACTGTTGTCCCTGATGAAGACATATCTGTAGGTACTAATTTAATGGATTATCAATTAGTGTGGGACAGACAAAGGAGACAAGTGAAGCCAAGTCCGAATTACATCTATGTGAATTTGATGGACTCTGTCTCAGTTTCAGGTGAAGCTATTGAGTCTGTTAAGCTTATATCATTTGAAGAGGCTGTCAACTATAAGGACTCTGAAAAATAGAAGCAGGCTTTGAAGCAGAAATTCCAGTCTCTAAACAAAAAGGAGACTTGGAAGTTAGTTGGGAAACCAAGGAATCATAATGTAATCCAGTGCAAGTGGATCTACAAGTTGAAAGAAAAAGTTGAACAGAATGAGCCCGTGAGATACAAAGCTAGGTTGGTAGCTAAAGAATTTGCTCAGAGAGAGGGGGGATTGACTATGATGATGTGTTCTCTCCGGTTAAGTTTAAGACTATTTGGTTAGTCTTGGCCTTGTTTGTTGAGATCAATTGGGAGTTGGAGCAATGAAATGCTAGAGCTGCTTTTCTTCATGTTGAGGAAGTCATTTGTTTGTCACAGTCACAAGGATTTGAGGTGAAAGGGATGCCTAAATATGTGTGCTTGCTTAGAAAATCCTTGTATAGTTTTAAGCAGAGTCTTAGGCAATGGTATAAGAGATTTGATGCTTATGTGCTCAAGAATAGTGAATTTGATGCATGTCTGTGTTACGATAACTGCAAAATTGGTTGTCAAATTTCTTTGTTATTGTATGTGGATGTCATGTTATTTGTTAAATTTGTCAATATGCCATTGGGTGTACACATGACTTTATCCTCTACAGAACGTCCCAAAGCTGATAAAGAAAAGCAGGTAATGAGTAAGATTTCTAATGCTAATGCTATTGTTTATTTGATGTACTCGGTGAGTACCACTATACATGTGCTTGCTTATGTGATTAGTTTCCTAAGCATGTTTATAGCTAGTTTTGGTATGTTTCATTAGTGTATTCTTGCATGGCTTTTAAGATACCTAGGTGAGACGGCTTTGCAGAGGATTGTGTTCGGAATGAGAAGTAATAAGCATGAGCTTAAGGGTTATGTAGCTTTTGTCTTTACATGTGATAAAGATCAAAAGAAATCGACTACTCTTACTTCTTCTGTTTGTGTGATAATTGCATAACGTGTGAATCACGATTGTAACCGTTTGTTAAATTCTCCAGCTTTGCAACTGATGATAATCCTGCAGGTGTTGAAGCAAAAGTACCTGCAGTTGGTAAGTGTACCAAGTGTTTATCAATTCATAGGATTGATAATGGTTAATTTTTTTTAGGTACTTGGCTGGAGAGAGCAATGATGATTTATTAGGACCACACTGATACCTTTTGGATAGCACTTGTAATCGAGGAATCCGACAATTGATTGGAGTGATCCAAGGTGAAGATTTGTGAGTTGTGGCTCACTCAAATCCATTCTAGCCCACTTGACTCTTTTACCCAAATTTAAATGTTGTTAACCATTGGATGTCTTACCCTTTAAAGACTGTATTGTATTTTGTTTCATTTGGGTTTTGGCTTACAAAGAAAGAGAGAGAGAAAGCAGTGAGTTGGGTGAGCTTTTTCTGGTGGAATCCTTACAACTCCGGTGAGCCTCCGTTGCCATTCTCCAAGGAGACGGTGCCATGATTCCGGTAGTTCGCGTGTGGTCTTAAATCTAAGCTCAAAACCATATATAACAAGAGAGAGTTGGAGCAAGGTTCTTGAGTTTTTTTCATCACTTGGGAGTATTGGGTCTTTGTATTTGCAAAATCTTGTGTAATAGGCTTGGTAATCTCAACAGGTAAGATTGTGGTGTTTGATTCCTGTTATAAATTTTATATGGTAATTTCCTGAAGTATAGTCTAAAAATTAAGTGCAATATAGTTTCATATTTTTGTTGAATATTGTAGTTCAGATATCAACCTACCTGGGCAATTGTAGAAAAGAGAAAAAATATAAAAATTGCAAAGAAACCTACGAGTGCAAAATAAAAATTGCAAAGAAATGGTGAAAATTACCACAAAATTTAAAAAAAAAATTAATAGGAAGGGTCATCTGGAAAGGAGCATTCACCCTGGTGTTTTGAAAAATTAATAATATTTGCAGGTAATGCAACAAATGGAAAGAAGAAAAAGAAAACTCAAGGAGATATACCATCAAATCTTGCGATTTTAGTCAATGTCATAAAACTGTTGTAATGCATTTGGAAACATTATAATAAACCCTGAATCTATTTATTTACTTTGACGCTAAAAACAAAATAAATTTTGAATGTTGCATCATTAATTTCTGTCAAAACAGAAAAGAATTCAGTTCCTTCCGCCAATGTGTAGCCATGAAGGCATTTAAAAGATCAGCATCCCACTAATGGAGGTTTGTCTCCAAATATGGCATCAACGGGCAGCCAATATATCCAAACTTACTAATTACACTGACAACAAAAGTAACAAAGGCTTGATGATAAGAATAGAGGACGAACTTCTTTAGACAATGGATAGTATTGCCAATGAAGGAACTAACTAGGCGAGTTAATTATTCTCAAAAGAGCAATTTTAGGGAGACGTGAGAAAGTGACAAGCTCATGTGGCAGAATTTCATTGGGTATTGATCACATGGATATTTTTTCATATCTAATGAAATTGCGCTACGCCTACAATGTCACTTATACATTTCACAATTTCATGTCTCCATAGAATTTTTGATCTCAAAATATCACTGAAGTTTCAAAAAATTGACAAGTTTCCGTGATTACAGCAATGTCCAGAGGCCTAAAACCATTCTTATTCAACTCTCCAGCAATTTAGGGATCAAGTTCCAGAAGTTCGTTAACAAAATCAGGCGGCCCGACCTTGGTTGCAGCATGCAGAAGAGATTCCGTTGGGGATATAAGTGTTGAGGGGTTCTCTTCAACAAGATCTTGAAGATCCTCAATTTTTCCAGCACGAACAGCCTATAACAGTGTCTTACTCTCCATTTCTGTGAGTTCATAAAGAATGAAGCCAATGGATGTGCATTTGTATAATTAATTTCTAAGAAAAATTCTCTGTTCCTTAGGACTATATATATCAAAATCAACTAACAAGCATACATAATTGTTTACATCTAAAACAAGTTTTATTGATAATTTCACAAAGTCTTCTTATTCCAAAGTAATCAGACACATGCTGATAATTAAGTGCAGTTTCAAGAAACTAGAATTAAGTTTAGAACATTAATAACTACAACGTACTTGTTTAATTTGGTTTACTTTTTGTTCTTGTGATGTGAAGAAATTATTATTATTACTTCAAGTCCAGTTCAAACCCCAACTACCACTGCCAGCCAAGAAATATTGGAAAGTATCTACGTCACTGTATTCTAATTCACTGGTTCAATCATCATTGCTAATTCTAATGAAACTGACAAACTTTAGGGAGGACGGACTGGACTGTTGCATCCAGGGATTTGAAAAAAAAATGATTATCTGTGCAAATTGGTAAGGGAATAACCAAATAAAGTACTGAGACTATATTATATTGTCAATTATCGTAAACATAAGTATAGTCTAAAATATTAACTGTAGCTTCAGAAAAGATCTATTGACGCATTATTGTCTCAGTCAACGTACCCAAAGAACACCTGTTTCATTGCCAAATATTTTTTCCCTTTTGCGATATGGGAGCTGGCCTGGTAGGGATGGCAGAAAAATCTGATGTGCTCTATAACTCGACAGATACCTGATTCGTTTAAGGAAAAAATTTCGGATCCGTGGATTGATGGAGCAAATCACAGTAGAATTTGCGATTCAACATCTGATAGCAGATCGGATCGGTTCATGATCGATCCGATCCTGTCCGATCCATTTAATAATTATTATAAAAAAAAGGAAAAAGATCGGAAGAGCGTCCACAAAATCACATTCGGTTAAGTCAACCCTCATTCACTCCAAACCACCAGTCCTTCCTCCCACCCACGAACCTAACCTTCAGCCCTAAATATTCTTCGTTCCTCAATCTCTCACACAAGTTGCAACGCACGGCCGCCTTTCCTGTTCAGTCGTTCGGTCGCCTAAGCCACTCGGTCATCGCCTTCAGCCACCTCAAGGTCGACCGTCCAGGTTAGTTAATCCCGTATCTCTAGCTCCTCTCTCACTTCGTTTATTACTTGGCCAGCCGATGGCCATCTTCTTCCCTAATTACTACATCCAGTTCTTCAAATTGAAAATCTTTAGCAAACATTGAATACTTGGTTAATTAAGTTTAATTATTTCGTGTTTAGTTTACAGTTTTTGAACTCTTTCAACTAAATTTTTTATTGGATTGTGTTTGCTAGTAAGCTGGTTGTAAATAAATTCACACGAGTAAGAGATGTCTTATGAAGATAATGTGGTATAATAGTGGGGGAATTTGGGTTTGGGAAAATTAGAGAAGTGGATTAATATTGATGTTACTTTTGGCTATGATACTTGATACTTGATACTTGATATCGATTTAATTTCATTTTACTATTAAAATAGATTATAGTGTATTGTATGATGAGAAAACTAAGTTAGGAGATTAGCGTAGTGTAATGTATTGTGTTTAAAAAAAAGTTTCGTGGATCGATTGGTGGATCGCAATCTTGATCCGATCCAATCTGTAATCCGATCCGATTTGCTCTGATCTGTAAGTCATGGATTATGGAGCAAATCATGGTTTTGAAAATCTAAAATTTGAAATGTAGAGGACAAATAAATAGGCATTCGAAAGATCAGCATCCAACTAATGGAGGTTTGTCTCATGAATCCAAACATGCATGAGAAGAGATTCTGTAGTAATATTAGTCTTAAATCAGCAAGACCTGCGGGGTTTTCTTCCAGATAATTTTCAAGAACCTCAAGATTTCCTTCACGAGCAGCAAGGCAGCTTCTTGACGGCCATTTTGGTTAGCCTATACAACAAATTTAAGTATGAATAGATGGATTTGTATAATTTAGAAGAAAAAGTTCATGTCATCGGGCATTAATGAAAACGCGCTTGCCCACCATTGATAGAGATATTTGATGAGAAACATGGGTCCCATCTTCGTGCTAATTATTCTAGTATATTTATGAAGAAGATATGTCATATGCACAGACACCTTCTCTTCCACTCTGGATCAAAGAAGCATTGTTTAGTTGAACTGACTGTTGTGGAATTTCGAGCTTTAGACATTATCCCAAGTTTATGATAAAGTAATTGTGTCAATGATAGTTGTTAAAGGAATATGGCTTTGTGTAACTTTGATACAATGAAGAGTTGTAAAATGTTGTATTTGTTTCTGTCATCTATTTGATAACAAGAAATTAGATAAAAAGCAGTAGCTGTTCTTGTCCAGCGCAAAAAAAAAAAAAAAGAAGGGATCTGAATTATAACATGACCAAAGAAATATCTAATCGATGATCATAGGACCTTGGAATTTTTCAAGTACTGGCAATCTATATGAATATAAAGTATACTAAATTACTTCTCCTATATATTAAGAACTATTAGCCTTTGGGCCCCATTTCTTCCAAGCTTTCTTTCCCCACCTCGGTATCCATCGCTGGGCAAATGGCAAAATGAAGGCAATCGTCAAGAGAATGTAAGCCGTCACTTTCTGTTTCGATTTTGTTCCATCGAGTATAGAACTAATGGCGAAACCATATGTGAACATCATAGAATACAGTGACATGTGAAGTTCTCTTTGAAATGGATACCCTGCTGTCAGATAAATTATTATGCACATAGATGATATGAGACCTAATGAGTTTGCAAACAAGAACATATGTGCAGTGGCATGAGAGCCAAAAATTGCTACTACAGCGGCTAGTCCAGAGATCAACCCTGGATCGATGCGATGTGCAGGAGGCGCCAATGGAGGCGGGGGTGGAGGGGCATTGTTATCAAGAATACCTGCAGGAGGATTCACGCCTGCTTGAAAGGAAACCGTGGCAATCAGAGCAGCCACAACTAATAGCGTATTACGTGTATCATTAGGTGAATCTCTCTGCATTTGGAATTTGAAATATTTGAACCAATTCTTTGATGGCTGTTGTGATGCTGGAGGATTCAGATGCTGCTTGATTGGTCTTGCTTTCGGTGAATTCTCTGTTGTGATGATGAAAGCTTCTTTTGCTCTAATTGCCCCTGCTGCTTGTAGAATTTCCCTGATCCGAACATCATAAGGATCTCCAATAACAAGGTCCAAAATGTCAAGAGCAGTCAAACCCTTGCCATTTGTAGCATTCACTTCTATTTTTTCTCCAGTACCGTTTCCCCTCAGTAGTTCTTCTATGATCTGCAAGATTATAATATGTAAGAACTGAAAGCTAGAGGAGGATCCATATTCGATGATAAAAGAAAATATTTCTTAAGAGAAGCTGAACATACCGCATGTTGTTTTGTAAGAACAGCAATATGCATAACAGTGTTGCCATCACAATCCCCAAAGTTAAAAAATGATTCCATACCAAGCCTCTGCAGCCACTTGATCAATGAACTAAATGCATCAAACTGGAAATTTTTCACAGAAAGGCGAAGAGCAGTCTCCCCATGACTGGTAATATCTTGAATGGAATATGGACAAGTACAAACCAGTTCATCAATCATATCAATTCTTCCCTTGATTGCAGCATAATGAAGAGCTGTTCTTTGGTCTTTGCCTTTGAGCCGACATAACTTACCATCAGCCCTCAAAAGTTCCTTAACTATTGACAAGTTTCCCAGGATTACAGCAATGTCCAGAGGCCTAAAACCATCCTTATTCAACTCCCTAGCGATTTCCGGATCAAGTTCCAAAAGTTGGTGCACAAAATCAAGCTGCCCTGCCTTGGTTGCAGCATGCAGAAGAGATTCCATTGGGGATATTAGTCTTATATCAGCAAGTACCGAGGGGTTCTCTTCAAGAAGATCTCGAAGAACCTCAAGATTTCCAGCACGAGCAGCCTCAAACAATGTCTTACTCTCCATTTCTGTGTATATGAATGAAGTTAATGGATTTGCATTTATACAGAAAAATTCACTATTCCTTGACAGTGCTTTTCAAAATAAACTAACATAAAGAATTGTTTACTTGAAAAAGGAGCTTATTGACTATTTCACACGGTTTTGCCAATCTGATTAGACAAGATGCAGAGATGATGACGACAGCATTAAGTTATTGCTCTTCCACTCTGGAGTTCAAATCCTACCCGCCGACCAAGAAATATTGGAAAGATGGACGTGACTAACGTGTTACTCTTGTGCATTGGGTTGAATCTTCATGCTAACAATTCTAATGAACCTGAGAAACTTCTGGGAGGATGGAATGGACAAATGTTGGGCAGCCTCAGTCTATGATGATATCTAATTTAAATATAAGATAAAAATTAAAGGATGAATTAACTAATTTAGCTGAATAAAACGGAAAAATTTAAGGGCCACAAAACCTTAAGCCTATTAAGATTTGATTTTATTCAATATATATATATATTGAGATTTTTTTGGCTGAAAAAGAGATATACACGTAAACGTGCGCGTCAGAAGCGAAACAAAAGACAAGGCTGGAAAAAGGCACGAAACCAGGCAAAAAAGAGAAACACGTAAAGCGAGAAGAAAAAATACGGAAACAAGAAAAAGCAGAAAACACACAAAATCACAAAACATTACCAACGCACGGATATCGAGGTACAATTGGAAGGGGAAAGCTCAGCCGCGCAGTGATATTTTGGGAATATAATCAATTCGCCTTTTTGTGGTTAATCGCTTAGAACAATATTTTGACATTTAATTTTGGTATTCGTCTTCTTTAAACAGTAGTTTCTCTAAGTTAATTCTTAGAACAGATTAAGTGATATTATTCTTTATCTCTTATTATTGTTTTTTGGATTCCATTTATTATTAGATGAGTTATTTATAGTGCCAAGAATATTATTTTTGACAGTATTGCGTGATTGTGGTAGTGTGTGGTTATCTCTAGATTTAGGGTGATAATCTTGAGAGGATAATATTGTATTCCTATTATTATTTGGTGATAGTAGAGTTGTAGGTTTGCTCGGTCGATTTTCCCTCTCATTAGAAGGTTTTACGACGTTAAATAATTATTGGTGTTATTTACGTTTCCGCACGTATATTATTGTTTGATATATTGATTGCCTATTTTAATCACACAGGTTTAGAAATAGATGATCACAGAGGAAGAAGCAAGAACAAAGGGCAAAGGCGTCACAACAAGTCTAGAGGCAGGTCCAAATTAAAAGATAATAAGACTTGTTATCATTGCGGCAAAGAGAATCATTATAACAGAAATTGTAGAATTTGGTTGAGAGAGTAGAAGGAGGGTAATAATCAAAAGAAAGGGGACGAAAATACTGTAGGTGTGGTGATTAGTGATGTACTCTCTTGTAGAGTAGGTCAATGCCTGTATGTTGGAAACCCTCTTACTGAGTGGCATGTTGACAGTGGTGCCTCATACCATGTTCTGCAATTTGTGTTGTTTACTACATACAGAGCACGTGATTATAGCTAGTCAAGTATGGCTAACTCTTCACATTCTAAAATCATGGGGATCGGTGACATTCACCTCGAGACATATATGGGATACATCCAAATTCTGAAGGATGTAAGGCATATTCCTGACATGCGATTTAATCTGCTTGCAATAAACACTCTCGACTGAATTGGGTATTTCAGTACTTTTGGTGATCAGAAGTATCTAGGTTATCAAATGGATCAATAGTTGTCGCTAGTGGAAAGCTTTGTTGCACGCAATATAAGATTTATGCAAAGTCTTGTAAGATTGGGGTAAATATAGTTGAAGATCCTTATCCTGATCTGTGGCATAAGAGGCTTGGGCACATGAGTGAAAAAGATTTACAGGTTCTGGTTAAGAAGACAGTTATCTCTTTAGCCAATGGTACGTCCTTAGATCGATGTGATCATTGTTTATTCGGTAAGCAAACTAGAGTTTTCTTTTCTGGCACGTTTAAAAGAAAAGAGAATATTTTAGATCTTGTGCATTAGGATGTGTGTTCTCTTGGTGATGTAGTATTTTTGGGGGCAAACAAATATTTTGTTACATTTGTTGATGATACTTCTAGGAAATTATGGATCTATCTTCTGAAATCTAAAGATCAGGTACTCCAGTACTTTAAGCAGTTTCATATCATGGTAGAACGAGAAACAGGGAAGTGTTTGAAAAGCCTCAGAACAGATAATGGTAGGGAATACACTTCACATGCGTTGAGAGGGTATTGCTCAGATTTTGGGATTCGACATGAGTTTACAGAAGCAGGGACTCCTCAGCATAATGGTGTGGCAGAAAGAATGAACCGTACCATTCTTGACAGAGTCAGATGCATGTTGAAGACAGCCAAACTTCCATTGCTATTAATCAAATAGCAATGGTGTTGCTATTTGATTAATAGATCTCCCTCAGTTTCCATGGATTTTGATATTCCAGAAAGAGTTTGGACAGGCAGAGATGTTTCATACTCTCATCTGAATGTGTTTGGGTGTAAAGCCTTTATACACGTACCTAAGGAACAGAGATCGAAACTTGATGACAGAGTTACTCCTTGTGTTTTTCTTGGCTATGGTGATGAACAGTTTGGATACAAGTTTTGGGATCCAAAGAAAAGACAGCTTGTGAGAAGTAGAGATGCAGTATTTTATGAAGATCAGACGATTGAGGACTTTGATAAAGTTGAACAACCTAAGGGGGTGATTTTAGTTGTTCCTGGTGTCATACCTGATAATTCTTCAATATCTCAGCCTAGCACTAGTAGTCAAGTAGCTCCTATTTATGATGAAACAGTTGATCATATTCTAGTTGATCAGACTAGTGATCGGGGGAGCATATTACTGATCAAGGGGAGTAGACCCCTATTGAAGAAGAAATTGGAGAATCAAGAAGATTTGCAAGAGGACGTATACCATCTACCAGGTATCCTGAGTTTGAGTATATTTTGCTCATTGAAGATGGAGAACCAAAAATTTACTTAGAGGCTCAGGGTCATAAAAACAAAACCCACTGGATGAAAGCGATGATAGATGAGATGACTTCTTTGAAAAAGAATGACACCTATGAGTTGGTAAATCTTCCTAAGGGTAGGAAGACTTTAAGGAATAAATAGGTGTACAAAATCAAAAGGGACAGCAATGGTGACTTATTGAAGTATAAGGCTCGCTTGGTTGTGAAAGGTTTTGGGCAGAAATACGATGTTGATTTTGTTGAGATTTTCTCCCCTGTGGTGAAGATGACATCCATCAGAGTTGTCTTGGGTTTAGCAACTAGTTTGAACATGGAAATTGAACAATATTTCCAAATGGAAATTGACATCCATTCTGTCACGCCCCCGCTAACTTTACAATATTTCCGAATGTCTTAGGGAAATTTTCAAATTCGGTAGCGGAAGCTTTTATTCAAATAACGGGGACGGGACGTGCGAAACAATCCAATTTATCTTATCTTACTGAGTTTAATAGATAAAGATAATTTCATAAGTTAAGAAACATTACAACTAGGTTTTTCAAGAAAATATATAAACACAAGAAGTTGTATTAATAAACATATTTCATTGATTACCAAGGTGTGCCCAAATCATTATAAAACTTTTACAATGAAAAGTAGTATTCAAATCAATAGAAAGATTATATCCCTCTATTTGTCTTATATGTTATAAGATGTAAAAACATTTATACTATAGGGGTGGACATAAAAGTATTAAATTCGTGGTAGTATCAATGACAGGTTTACACCACATGCACAACTCTACTCCCATTTGCGAGCACGATCCAACACCTAGCTTGCCCTATCTTTCAATTGTTATAACTCCAATATCTACAAAAATTGTAATAAATGGGGAGTGAGTACGACGTACTCAGTGAATAACATAATCATTTGATTCACTTTTCGTTTAGGAAACTCATTTCCAAGAAAATCATTGCATGTACAAAGCTTTTCAATGCACAAAAGGGTCCTATCGCTAGTTACACTACTACCCGTGGTGCGCGCTAGATTCAACTCAATTAAGTGGATCCACAATGAACACCGGTAGACCCATACCGAGATTCCAATTCAAAACAAACTCCACACTAATCTCCCATATTCCGGGATCATTGAATATGTCATAGTGTAGGAAACAAATCAGAATGGCCAAGACCATACCATCACAAAGCAATTCAAAACGGGTAGAGCATTAACTAGCGATGCAAATGCAATAAACAAATATTTCTTTCAATAATAATGCATTCAAATCCATGTTTGTCTCATCAAAACCATCAATCAAATACACACTTATCTTATCAAAACTTTATGCATGTAGAAAAGGAATCAAAGTATTAGGTTACCCACCTCAAATATCCTTCGAATAATCCACGTGAAGAAGTATCTTTAGAGCCTTGATATTCCTCAATTAAAGCTATCTTTCAAGCTATAATCCTTCCATATATGGTAAGGGACTCTTTTCAAAGGACAAATAGGTATTTTGGCGGGTTTCTATTGGTTTTCTCCTTCCCTTGGCCAAGTTAGACAAATTTTGGAGCTCGGGATAGAAAAGAGAATTGGTTTGAGAGGAAAAATGAAATCCTAGCTTCCTATATATAATAGTTAGGATTTAACTAATTTTAATAACTTTTGAGTTCCGCCAACTATATCGTGACAAGTGGCGCCAACCATATCGTGACAAGTGACGCAAATCACCTCATGACAAGTGGCGCGGTGTGGCGCCGCACACTTGTCAGGAAATTGCCCAAGAAGTCCTTCCTCTTGTATTATCTCTCAATCAAGTTTGCACTCTTCAATTCATGTCAATTAAGTCATTACACTTTAGTTTATGTCAATTATCAATCAAGATCTTTCTTTAGCGTCAATTCAATAACAATATTTTGATCTTCAAGCAATCTTTCAATGATATTCAAGTAATTCTTTCAAAACAACAACTTCGTTGCTTACCTTAATTTGTAGAAATTTTCGGGATGTTACACAAGAACTACTACAGATTCTTGTGTTTATTTCAGATCTTTTCTAGGTGATAAATTTATTATTTTGCTGTTTTATGTTGATGACATGCTTATAGTTGGCCAGGATGCAGGATTAATACAGAAATTGAAGGATTCCTTGCATAAGTCATTTGATATGAAAGATTTGAGGTCAACTAAACAGATTTTGAGCTTGGAGATTGTTAGAGATAGAAAATCTAAGAAATTGTGGTTATCACAGAGACATTATATTGAGCGAGTACTTGAAAGGTTCGGCATGAAAGGGGCTAAGCCAGTTAGCTCACCTCTTGGAGCTCATTTCAAACTAACTAAGAAATCCAGTCCTTTGAATAATGAGGAGAAGAAGAAAATAGATGGCATTCCTTATTATTCAGCAGTTGGTAGTTTGATGTATGCCATGATTTGTACTCGTCCAAATATTGCACATGCAGTTGGTGTGGTAAGCAGATTTCTATCTAATTCGGGCAAAGAGTATTAGAAAGTAGTAAAATGAATTATGCAGTATCTCAGAGGAACTTCTGATTTGTGTTTAGGTTTTGGGGGAGCTCAGCCAACTTTGACAGGGTATACAGATGCAGATATGGTAGGTGACATTGACAACAGAAAATCGACATCTGAGTACTTGTTTACTTTTGTAGGGGGAGCTGTTGCTTGACAGTCTAAGTTGTAAAAATGCGTAACTTTGTCTACAATAGAGGCTGAGTATGTTGCTATCACTGAAGCAGAAAAGGAGGTGATATGGTTGAAAAAGTTTTTTGAAGAGCTCAAGTTAAAGCAAAGTGAGAACGTCATTTATTGTGACAGTCAGAGTGCTCTTGAGTTGAGTAAGAACTCTATGTATTATTCTCGCATCAAATACATTGATGTTAGGTATCATTGAATTCGTAAAGCAGTTAATGATAACTTTCTACAGTTGGAAAAGATTCACACTGACAAGAACATTGCTGATATATTGACGAAGGTGGTTACCAAGCAGAAGCTTGAGTTCTGTGCCGGCCACGCCGGTATGCATTCCAAGTGATACACTTGAAGTGTGGAATACCTCTCTCATGGACTGGAGGGGGAGATTGTTGAGCGGGTCCAGCTCATAATGATACCTAACTTAAACACAAAATAAAAATTAAAAGATGAATTAAATAATTTAGCTGAATAAAATTGAAAACCTTAAAGGACACAAAATCTTAAGTTATTAAGATTTAATTTTGTTCAATATATATATATATATATAGATTTTTTTGGCTGAAAAAGATATATACACGTAAACGTGCGCGGCAGAAGGGAAACAAAAGACAAGGCTGGAAAAAGGCACGAAACCAGGGAAAAAAGAGAAACACGCAAACTGAGAAGAAAAAACACGGAAACAAGAAAAAGCAGAAAACAGACAAAATCACAAAACATTACCAATGCACGGAAATCGAGGTACAATTGGAAAGGGAAAGCTCAGCCGCGCAGTGATCTTTTGGGAATATAATCTATTTGCCTTTTTATGGTTAATTGCTTATAACGTTACTTCGACATTTAGTTTAATATTCATTTTCTTTAAACGGTGATTTCTCCAAGTTAATTTTTAGAACAGATTAGGTGATGTTATTCTTCATTTCTTATTATTATTTTTTGAATTTCTTATATTGTTAGATGAGTTGTTTGTGATGCCAAAAATATTATTCTTGATGGTGTTGCGTGATTATGGTAGTGTGTAATTATATCTTGATTTAGGGTGATAATCTTGAGAGGATAAATATTGTATTCCCATTATTATTTGGTGATAGTGGAGTTGTCAGTTTGCCCCGTCATTTTCCCTTTTCATTAGAGGGTTTTACGATGTTAAATAATTATTGGTGTTATTTACGTTTCCGCACGTATATTATTGTTTGATATATTAATTGTTTATTTTAATCACATAAGTTTAAAAAAATTGATTAAATTTCCAACAACAGATGCACCCACGGATTTGGAAAATGTAAAGTACGAACATTATATAGTCAATTTTCCTAAACATAAGAAAAGTCTAAAGAGTGGGACGGTGTAGTGAAAGCTACCAGGCCAATATATACATAGCAAAGAAATGGTGAAATTATTATTGCAAAGAATAGTCCAATTGCCTTGCTTGTTTCCCAGAGTTCATATATATTTTCGGATCCTAAAGCCCCAATTACGTGAGCATTTCCTCAATTTCACGAGTATCCCCTCCTGATCAAGTGTTGTAAGTCCCCTTTGTTCCGCGAATTCACCTTCAACGGGCCCCTGGTTATAATATTCTCATCCAGTATCGGCTCAACAACCTGATAATTTCACAAACTTACTGTTTTACAGCCAACTAATATCCAATCCACTTTACCAAACAAGTGACAAGAGGAAGGTACGTGCCTCGTATTGCTTTCTTTGATATGATGCAGGAGAATCGACAGAGGAGCCAAAAGAACAGAATGCCGCCGAGTCACCATATCTCTTTTATCTTTCTCTATTTGTATTGTTTTGTTGTGAATTGTTTGTTTGCTCTCGTCCTTGAAATTTTCTAAAGAGATAGCTCATGCTCTATTCTGATCTATCATGTGCCACAAATCTAATAAAAACAGTTTGTGCCACATGAACTTGATCTATCTCCTTAGAAAGATTGCTCTTTTCCTTCACTACACTCCTTGGATTTTGGTTGTTTTTCTTTCTATGCTTTTCTTGGCTTTAAGTCATTTCTGGAGACTGCAAGATGCAAGATGGCGTCCCCTTGAGAGTGTTCTTCATATTCAAGATGTCCTCTTTATTGAATGTCTTTACTCTTTAGGTGAGTGACAAGGATCTTAAGGGGTTTCAGATTATGGGTGTAAACGAATCCAGACGAGTCAGCTCACGAGCCTAAAATCTCATCCCGAGCAAAAAAAAGCCCAAGCAGTGTCGGCCAAAAAAAGCTGAGCTCGGCTCAAGCTTGGCTCGATTTATTGACTTTGTCTTTCATTTTCTAAAGAAAATACTGAAAAATATAATATAAAAAGTGACGATCCTTGTTGAGCTTATAAATACGAGCCCACCGGCACGAGGCCAAATGAGCTCGGTGGGCCACGTCGGCTCGGCTCGGCTTGAGCCTTTCTTTGAGGCTGGGCGCGTGCTTTGGCGTGCCTAATACAGGCTTTGAGCCAGCTTGGCTTGGACTTTTTACAGGCCGAGCCGCGGGCCACCTGAGTAGGCTGACTCGTTATACGCCGCTACTCCAAATTGGTTGTTTTTCACAATGGTGGCATCTCTCATGCTATCTTCATCTTTAGCAGTACTCTAATATAATCACTTCTGCTCTGCTTTTGATCACAGCACAATTGAGACGAATCTTTCAATCTTTCAACACATAAAGGAGTTCTTTCAAAATCCCTAAATCCCCATTAGCTACAGCAATGAAAACCATCTTGGTTCGATTCTCTTGCAAATTCCTGCCTGATCAAATAAGGTTGCCCCTCATGCAAGCAACATGTAATGGAGCTCCTATGCCTAACAAGCCAAGAACCTCAGAAGGGTAGAATTCTTTTTGATCAGGTTAATTAAGGAGTTGACGAACATCTCCTTTCTGTGGTTAGCCTATAGTCCATGGTAAATCAGAACACTGAATACTCCAAATTACTTTTGTAAAGCTTTTGTTTGAAGAGTCCAGATTCAACTCTAATAAGAATACATGGTCTCCATTTCTTCTAAGGCTTTTTCCCCAGCTCGGCAGCCATCAGTACTGTGCAAATGGAAAAATAAAGGCAATTTGTCAAGAGAAGGATATGATTTGCAAATAAAATTGTATATATTTCTGGAGACGATGGGGGCAGCAATTTATGCCTGGAAGCCTAACGCCCCATCTTCCTGGAAATGAAGTAAATTGAAACTGCACAAAGATTATATTCCATAGATCTCCAACCTAAAACTTCAAAATACAATTACGTTAATTTGAAAATGGAGTATCTTTGACGCTCTATTTTAATAATTTGTCTCAAAACACAAAAATTTCAAATTTCACGTCAAATGAACAACACCTATTATATTCCCTTTCATCATTAATTTTGACACGTGATTTATTTTTAATATTTTAATTCGATTAAAGCTAATCGTCTTGCTTACCTGTGTTTCTCGTTTCTCTCTTTTTGCAAATAAAATTTCACTCATAAATTGTCAGGGAGGAGCATTTTCAACAAGAAAGAGCATCGAGGGTGTGGAAAATATTGTTAGCAATTGCTAATTACTTTAGTCAAGAAAAAGATATTAGACCTACTCTTGAATGATCACTCGACAAATATTCTTTCTAGTATTAATGAAGAAGATATGCCATATGTAGACACATCTCTTCAGCTTTGAATCAGGAAACATTATTTAGTTGAATGGACTACTGTAGAATTCCGAGCTTTAGATATAGTTGTTAAAGGAATGGTTCTTGTGTAATTTTGCTCTAGTAAAGAGTTGCAAAATGTTGTATTTGTTTCTGTCATGACAGCCCAAAATTGCAGCAATGGCATAGTCCAGAGGTCCCCTGTGGCCCAGAGCTAGGTAAAAGAGGTGTCGGTGGAGGAGGGGCGTCGTTATCGACAGGGTTAATTTCACAAAAGGACTATAACCTTTGAGCTAAAAATCGATTTCGCCCTTAATCTTTTTTTCGCTCTCCTGAGTCTCTAACATTTCATAAATACACACAATAGGTCCCTTTTGACACTATTTCGTCAACTTTTTATGAAAAATGACAGTTATACCCTTTTAACTTTTTTATTTTATAAACAAAATATTTAAAAATATTAAAAATAAAAAAAAAACCACCACCCTCACGACCCCACCCCCGATCAACTTGCTTCAGAAATGGAAGCAAAAATTGGGGGGGTGAATCCCCCAATTTCCTGCTGTTTCAGGCAGGAAATGGGGCGATTCACCCCTCCCTCAAAAATGCTGTTAGAAATGGCAACACTGTTGCCCTTTCTGGTAGTATTTTTGCAACTAGAAACGGTAGTAAAACGGCAACAAAAATGAAGGAGTGAATCCTCTCACTTGCTGCCTTCTTTGGCAACAAATTGAACCCTCTCCCTCCAAAAAATACAGCTATTTCTGGCAATGTTTTTGCCGTCGTTTCCGGCAGGAAAAACGGGGGTGAATCCCTCCATTTGCTGTCGTCTCCAGTAGCAAATGGAGGGATTCACCCCCTCCACAAAAAATGTTGCGGTAGCGTTTTTGCTGCCGTTTCTGACAGTAAGTTGACAAAGGGTAGTGGAGGTGGGTGTTTTCTTTTTATTTTTATTTTTATAATTTTTAATTTTTTAAATATTTTATTTATAAAATTAAAAAGTTAAAAGGGTATAATCGCCATTTTTCATGAAAAAGATGAGGGAATAATATTAAAAAGGATTTATCGTAAGCATTTATGAAAGCTTGGGGACCCACGAGAGTGAAAAAAAAGATTGGAGATGAAATTGATTCTTAGCTCAAAGGTTGGGGACCTCTTGTAAAATTAATCATTATCGAAAACGTCTGTAGGAAGATTGACACCAGCCTGAAAGCAAACTGTGGCAATCAGAGCAGCCACAACTAAAAGTGCGTTATGTGTATTACTGGAGGAATCTCTTCTCATTTGGAATTTGAAATATTTGAACCAATCCGTCGAAGGTTGTTCTGATGCAGAGGGATTCAGCAGCTGCTGCTGCTACTGGATTGGTCTTGTTTTTGGTGAATTCTCTATTGTGATAGTGACAGCTTCTTGTGCTCTAACTACCCTGGCTGCCTGTAGAATTTCTCTGATCCAAACATCACAGGAATCTTCGGTGACAAGGTCCAAAATATCAAGTTCTAACAAACCCTAGCCATTTGCAGCGTTTACTTGTATTTAATCTCTCGTACTGTTTCCCCTGAGCAGTAGTTCTATGGCCTACAACATGGAAAAACTCAATGCTAGCTGGAGGAGTTTTCGGAGTCAATGATTAAAGAAAGGATAGAAATCGAACTTACCATGCATTGTTTTGTAAGAGTAGCATATCCATAACAGTGTTGCCATCGCGATCGCCAAAGATAACAAATGATTCCATGCCAACGCTCTGCAGCCATTTGATCAATGAACTGAATGCGTCAAACTGGAAAATTTTCACAGAAAGGTGAAGAGCAGTCTCCCTATGAACGGTAACATCTTGAACAGAATCTGGACAGGAAGAAACCAATTCGTCAATCATATCGGTCCTCCCCTTGATAGCAGCATAATGAAGAGCTGTTCTTTGGTCTTTGCCTTTGAGCCGACAGCCCTCAAAAGTTCCATAACTATCTCCAAGTTTCCCATGGTTACAGCAATGTCCAGAGGTCAAAAACCATCTTTACTCAACTCTCTAGCAATTTCGGGATCAGGTTCCAAAAGTTGGGCACAAAATCAGGCTGCCCTGCCTTGTTTGCAGCGCGCAGAAGAGATTCTGTTGGGAATATTTGTCTTATGTCAGCAAGTATTGAGGGATTCTCTTCAACAATATTTTGAAGAAAATCAAGATTTCCAGCACGAGCAGCCACGAACAGCGTCTTAATATCCATTTTTATGCGTATATGAAGTACGAAACCAGTGATACAGTGGTACTAGATGGTGCCTTTATATAATTGATTTCTAAGGAAACTTTCACTGTTCCTTGAAACTACTTCTCAAAATCAATTAACATGCTCTTCCGATCTTGTTTTATGCTCCAACTCCAGGTCGAATCCGACCAACCAACTAAGATATATTGGAAATAATTGCTGTGACTAACGTGGCACTGGTTCAATCTTGAACCTGAGAAATTTTGAGAGGATGGGTTGGACACGTGCTTCAGACTGGGGAAGATCGGAAGAGCGATTCCGCGTGCAAATTGGTAATTAAGGGAACAAGTAAAATACTAAGACTATGACAAATATTATCTTGTCAATTTTCCAGAACATTAAGATCAATTCAAGTATAGCTTAAAAGAGAACCGGCAACTCATAGGCAGTGAGTAGCTTGGTTAAAGGATTACAACTTGGAGGACTCCAGGAGTAAATTACAACTACAAAGTAGTGAGAGCTTAAAGGTATGGATGGCAATTTAACCTACCGACCCACAAACTCGTGGAGACCTACCTCTAATAAGATTAACCTGTCTCGCCTAACTAGGTTATAAGAGCGGGTATGAGATAACATTTATTGTCCCACCGCGGGTCTAGGGTGGCCAGGTTGGCTTATACCCGACCCCATGGACCTTTGACCCGTCAAGAATAAAAATAAAATAAATTTAGTTCTAAAAATATGTAGGAATTTAATTCTAAACTAGTTAAACCACATTTGCATTGCACAAGTAGAAACTTTTATTAAAATATATTATTAGATAATTAAATATAAACCTGTAATATTTGCACCCATATAGAAAATATAAAAACGCAAGTATACATTAATTGAATGAATAAGATCAATGGACTTAGTAATCGTAAAGTTCAAGATTATTTAAAAGACAACGTATATTCTTGCATATAATCCTTTGTACATATATACAATAATAAAAATATATATATTACCCGCCTCATTTTAAAAAAACGCTCTTCCGATCTCTAACAAATTCAGAAAAAATGTAAAATGCATTAAAAAATTTAAATAAAATTAAACTCATCAATATACACGATAGAGATGGTGAATTAATGAATTATGATGGATTAAAGTTTTTTTTTAGAATTGACATGTCAGATTTGATATGTTAATTTATTAGTGGAAAAAATTAACAAACAAAATAAATAGGTAAAATGGTTAAGATTTAGTTATTAAACCTAGTTGTTACATGTTCAACTGTTTTCTGAGTTTTTTCACAAAAATTTTTGCTAAAAAGAAAAGAAGCAATCAACGCAAAATTTACCAAATAAAAAAAAAAGAAAATCGCGATATAAAAGGTACCGAGACTTAAGTGAATTAATTAATATATAGATAGTTTATGAAAAGTCGGGTAAGCATCAAACAATTAAACAATAAACAAAGTCTAATCGTCTCTATCATACTTTTCAATTTCTACATTGTATGATAAATTGTTGACGTTTCAAGTTTCAACTCTTTATAGTATTCAGTTCATCTTTTATTTTAAGTCTATTAATTGATAATGCATTACACATAACAGTAATTAAAAGGAAGAAAGATCCATGGGTCATTTTGTGGGTCTTGATAGCGTCCCCGCCCCTCTCCCTCCCTGGCCCACCCCATGACCCGGGCTGCCTTGAACCGCCCCATGAATTTGTTGGTTTGGGACGGGTCTGGGGTAACTTCAAGACTCGTAGAGTAAGTCTAGGGTATGACCGACTTACCCCAAACCCCGTCCCCTTTTCCATTCCTACTTCAAGGTACAAACCTCAAAGAATTCAACCCGTTTAGTCGCAAAAATATCACCCATGAGACGTAAAGTTGACATCTGATAATTGAAAGGGGACTTAATAATTGAAAAATGATTATCATGCTTTATAAGTTGGGAGGTTTTGTTACAAAACCTCGAACGGATTTAGAAAAAGACTCAATGATTGAAATTAAATTTAAAATTCACATAGTACAAAAAGTAACATGTTTACGTAACGATAAAATAGTCATGTAAAACTTTTTATCATTATTATTACATATATGTCACTTTTTTATATTTTCATATAACACGAATTTTAAATTTAATTTTAACTATGGAAAGGTTTGATTAATGGTTGCCAAACAGACCACAAAAATATATGTATTAATGGTGCCAATTTTCAAAGGTGGGGGCTTGTTGGTCAAGATTAAAGGTTAGAGATGAAAGTGTAAATGACTACAAAGCTTGGAGACCTTTGTTGCAATTGACCCATTTTAATTTCACAAATCATCCTCAACCTTTAGATTAAGAACCGTTTCGTCCCCAACTGTTTTAAGACACCTCATAGCCCCCAATATTTGATAAATACTCACAAATCGTTATTTTTTTCCACTATTTCATAAAATTTTTAACAAAATGACGATGATACCCCTTAAATTTTTTAAATTTTTTAAACTTTTAAAATTGGCCGTCGAAAATGCTGCCAGTCAGGTGGCAAAATAGCCGGCCGCCGGAATGCTGCCATTTCGGCTGCCAAAAAGGGGAGGAAGAATCCCCTCATTTGCTGACATTTTCTGCAGCCAAATGGGGGGGATCTTGGCTGCTATTTCCGACGGCCAAAGGGAAGAGTCTGTAATATCCCATAAAATCTTATGATTATTTAATAAGGATAAGAGGTTTATGCGAGTTTACATCAACTAAAGGGTTATAAGATTTTGACAATGTGACCGTTATTTGACAATGATTCGAACAATTGCTTGAATGGCAAGGATTACAAGATCGTTCAGAATTAAAGATGAAAGAATTAATTGAATTGTATCAATAATAGAGTTGCAATGAATTAGAACATATTATGAATACAAGATTGTCACTTAAATGAACATCGAGAACTAGAATATGACAACGTATTGAATTGTAATAATTGAAAGGTTACAAGGTTTGTCACTTAAATAAATAAGAATTAAACAATGGTTATTGATAATACAAATATTATTTGACGGTGATTGAATAACCACTTGGGTTGCATAAATTATATTACAAAATCCAAAGATTGCTACTCGAGTTTGGCATTAAATATAATGTCATAATTGTATCTTGATGACGATTTAATAGATACTCGAGTTTGCATAAACTATGTTATATGATTGACGATAATTGAATAATGACACAAATGGTATCAATTATGCTACACGATTAAAGATCATTGCCTAAATGATGCAAAGAAGGAAAAATATGGTACTTGATTGGTCTGACTCAAAATATTGTGACTTAATCATACGATAACACAAGGTATAAGGACTGTTTTAGCAAATTGTCACCAACGCCACTTTGATCAAGAAAAATGAAGGTTTTGAGAGTATTTGACAACAATTGAACGAATCTTTGGGAAAATCGAGTTAAAGAGATGAGTAACTAATACTTTGATACCCTTTCTACATTGAATAAGTTTTGATAAGATAAGCATGTATTTTGATTGATAATTTCCATGAAATGAATATGGATTTGGATGCATTGAAAAGAAAGATTGATTTATTGCATTGCATTTGAATCACTAGTTGCTCTACCTGTTTTGTATTGAATTACTTTGAATTTTTCCTGCACTATGATCTATTCAATGATTCCCGGATAGGGAAAATTAATGTGGTGTTTGCTTTGAATTGGAACTTCGATAAGGGTCTGGGGGTTCATTGTGGATCCACTTAATTATACATGGTCATGATTGATTGAATTGATATGAATCTTGCGCGCACAACGAGTAGTAGTTTAACTAGTGATAGGGTCTTTTTGTGCATTTGAAAGCTTTTTGCACTCAATGGCCTCCTTGAAAATGAATCTTTTAAATGAAAGGTGAATCAAAGCGTTTTGTTACTCACTGAGTACTCCGTACTCACTCTCTCTCTACAATATTGAATATATGATATTTGAAAAGCAAGAGAAGCCATGGGTTGGAGTATGCTTGCAAGCAGGCGTAGAGTTTTGCATGTAGTAAAAACATGTCTTTAAAGCAACTATGAAATCAATTATGAGTTTTATATTTTTTGGTGTCAATAAGTATGTCCACTTCTCTATAAATGTATTTTTATCAATTGGAAAATTTCCTCTCACTATGATAGTTTCTCAATAATTTGTCTTGAAAGGATTAATTTTGTTCATTTTGGTAATTAATAAAATATCTCTATTAATACAACTTGTTGAGTTTTTTACATTTTATGGGAAGACCAAGTCTTAATGATTTTTTTAAATATAACAATTTGTCAGTTTAAGTAATTAGTATTATCGAGTTAAAAACCATTTTATTTGTTTTGTAGTCTCGTCTACACTATTTGTATTAAAACTTCTGCTACAAAATTTATTAATTAATAGAAAATCTTCAAAATTATTATAAAATTGGTGGGGGCATGACAGAGTCTTCCCCTATTTGTGCAGCCAGAAATGCTGTCATTTCTGCCAACACTTTGGCTGCTGGAAACGACAGCATTGGCTGTCGTTTCTGGTGGCCAAAAAAGGGGTCCCTCCATTTTGTTGCACACAAAATGGGGGGAGATTCCTGCTCATTTGTGCTGCCAGAAATGGCAACATCTTTGCTGTCATTTCCGACAGCAAATATAGAGACTCACCTCTCTATTGACAGCCGAAAATGCTGCCATTCCAACGGTTGGCCATGTTGGGTGGATGTTTTCTTTTTTTTTCTATTTTTTTATTATTTTTAATCCTTTTTTTTAAAAATTTTAAAATATTTAAGGGGTATAATCGCCATTTTATTAAAAATTTTATGGAATAGTAGAAAAACGATTTGTGTGTATTTATCAAAGGTTAAACTGGTTCTTAACTCAAAAATTGAGGACGATTTGTGAAATTAAGAGCTTGTTTGGGATAATTAATTTTGTAATTTATAAATTCACCTATCATGATTTGACGTTGATTTGACAATTACTCAATAATTACCACACATTTTAAACTTTAATTAAATCTTTACCACTCACTTCCATCCTCATAAATTTAACCAAATGGGCCTTCAGCCTTCTATTATTATTTATCTGACATGAATATCAAATCCATCCGGACGGCGAAATGAGATCCAGATGGGCCATCGCCCCGGGCGCTCCCCCACCGCCACAGCCTACAATCCCCCAGGCCCCAACAGGCCAACACCTCCACCTTATGAAGCTTTTTTAATTAAAGCGGGCCCCTTGTAGTTTAAAAGGCTGCGCACATTAACTCCCCTCCACCACTCGCGGTGCACGTTAGCCCTCCCCACCTCACTCCTCCCTTAGCGGTGGCCTCTCGAGTTTCTAGATCTCCAACTTGCCCCTCGCCTGCCGCCTTTTTTATCTACCCTGCCGCACCTTTCATTATGCCCAGAAACCCTCCCCTCCACCACCGTCTCCCTCCTCTCTTCTCGATACTTTCTCCCCTATCTCACCTCCCGACGCCTATCTTATCGTACGCTTCATGGCTGCAACGCTATCGCCGTCGTCTGACGATGACCGGATACCGACCGCCACAATGGCGCTTCAGTCGATTGCATCTGGGTCTTCCTCCTCCCGCCGCTTGCCACCTCCGTGCTGGTCCCATGAAGAGACGGTGGCTCTGATCGATGCCTACCGGGATAAATGGTACTCTCTTCGCCGTGGAAACCTTCGAGCCCCTCACTGGCAGGAGGTTGCGGATGAGGTTGCCGCACGCTGCTCCTCCAACCCCCCGAAGACTGCCGTTCAGTGCCGCCACAAGATGGAGAAACTCCGTAAGCGTTACCGTTCGGAGATCCAACGTGCCTCTCCATACGGAGGCCCCAGTCGAGTCTCTTCCTCCTGGGTCCATTTCCAGAGTATGCACTCCATGGAGAAAGGGCCGAATCCATCCCCGCCTTCCTCTGATGACGACGCGCAGGAAGAAGAGGAACAGAACAACAGCATCCCAAGAATCTATGATACTCGCAACATTAATTACAGTAATCAAAAGGGTAACTTTAGTAATCAAGGGCTTGTGAATAACGGGACGACTAGTGGGGTTCGGATTAAAATTCCTGGCATTGCTAGTGCAGGGCATGGGGCACCAAATGTTTATGGTAAATTTAATGAGTTTGCTGGTCAAAACCCTAATAACGCTCACACTAAATTCAATTCTACTAGTAGTGGTTACGGGGTTCCAGGTAAAGTTACAAGAGATGGGTATATGGTTAGGGATGAGATGGGGAAAAGGATGGGTGATGCTACCAAGAAAAGGAAAGGGGATAATGGCATGGACGAAGTAGCCGCTGCAATAGAGACATTGGGAGAAAGGTTTGGGAGAATGGAAAAGGTGAAGATGGATATGGCACGGGAGGTGGAGCAAGAGCGGATGCATATGGAGATGAAAAGGACTGAGGTGATCCTAGAATCGCAACAGAGGATTGTAGAGGCCTTTACTAAGGCATTTTTGGATAGCAATACTAAATCTTGAGTGCCAAAATTTGGAGTTGAATTTGGATTAAGTGGTGCTTTCAAGTAAGAATAGGAGATCATTGACGAGTATGCAGTAAGACCCTGAAACAATTCTCTTGACTAATGTATGTATAGTTAGGAGCTAATTGAAGTTGATTATTGCTAGCTTGTTTTTGTTTCATGTAGCTTTACCATGCATTATGATGCATATGCATGGCCTTAAACTTTCAATTTATTGAATGTATGTAGCCAAATTCTGTTTCCCAGTTGGTTGTGTATTGTGGATTTCTTCATTGGATAATATCCTTGTAGGGTGGCCAAGATTACTCACCCAACACTCATTTTGAAATTTGGAATGCAGAATGTCTTTAAATGATTTTGCATGACATTGAGATCTCGTACACCCTCTACATGTAGTGTGTAGGCATATCTCTATTATTTGCCTGCTTTCACTGGCTCTCTTTATTTGCTCTCCTCCTCTTAACTGAATAGATCAATAATAATTTGACATGTGGCCCCCTCACTTCCCAGTTCACAATGTTTTACTGGAGACAATACTTGCTTTTGAATTTTTCTTGACATTTGTGGCAATCCATGGGATCCCATTGGAGATGCTAGTGTTTGGAAATGGAAAGAACGATATATGAAAGTTTGGATCTTTGTGAGATCATATGAGATATGTTATTTGAGCATAGGAGTCCAGCAGTTGTATTATTTGCTCAAGAATGGCATGGAGCACCGTCATAATCTTTTCTGACATTTATGTTAAATTTGTGCGGGTTTTTGCTCATGGTGGGCATGAGGCTACTTTCTTGAAGTATGATAATGAGATCTTTGATATACTGAGTTTATCTCCTTGCTAACGCTAGTATGTTTGGAAGTTAAGTTTTCTTTGTTAAGCGCTTGGTTGTATAAAATCATATGGTGTTATACAGACGTGGCGTGCATGGTTGTGGTTTTTCATATAGCTTGTCCTGATGCACGCAATATGGTTATATAGTATCATATGGTGTCATAACATATCGTGTTAAATCGGAACTCTTGTGAGATTTTGGAGCATCTTAGGCGATAAATTATGGTTTTTGGGTTTTTGTTTTCTAGATGACTTTTTGTATAGCTGATGTTTGAGTTGTTAGAGGGGTACACCCGTTGCAGATGATAAGAACTATGCCTTGTAAACAATTTGAAGGGAAAGCATTTCTCAAGTTTGTAATGTTCGAAAGGTACAGAAGATTTTTAATTTTTTATTGAGCAATCAGTAATAATTCAGAAAATGAAAAGAAAGAAATAATGTACAATCCTGCTATTCGTAGTTCAATAGAGCTATTTGCAAGTTTCGGTTCAAGAAATTGATAATGTACGGCTGTATCATATTTCCACCACACAAATTCATTGCTACACGGCACGAACTATTTATCCATTGCTAGATTTACATTAATAACCATTATTAAATTTAGTTCTTTTTTTTTTTCTTCCACCACAATCATAATTATCTTTATTTGAATTCTTTTAATAATTATTATTCTTTTTAATTTCCTTTTTAAGTAATCGCTTGCCACAATTTTGATATATAATGCGACTCGACAATTTTAGATTGTAAAGATTTATTTTTTTTACAATTTCATTTTAGTTCGTAATTTTTAGATGTTGTCCCATGAATGGCTTTAACCTTTTCCTTTTATTTTAATATATATTGTTTTCTATAAAGTGTAAATAGATTTATAATATTACTTAAGAAGACGTGATTAAATTGAAATAAAAAATATAATAATAAACGAAAAATAAAAAATATAATAATAAACGAAAGGTGTTAACTTAAAATCTAATTTCAAGTTGGCAGAACCTAATTGTTCTTAATTAGAAGTTTTGAAAAATTTATACATTTATATTTAGAGTTAATTGGAAAAATTATAATTTTTTTTTAGTAAAGAAAAGTTAGAATATTTATGTTGCTAAAAAAAAGATTGGAATATTTTGTTATTCAATTACAATTTTAAAAAAATTAATTAAATCAAATCTAATTTGAAAAGTTATAGATGATTTAGGATTCTATTACATTAAGTTTAAGAGATTGTCTTTTTAACTCTATATACGAACTTGCATTAGTAGTTTGGGCTTGAAAATTAGCTCAAATTAATGTTCATGTTGAGAGCTTCGTTTTAAGATCTAATTTATACATATTTTGACTTACAAACACTGTAAAATAAAACAATTATGTTGTGTTAGATGTAATATATTTGAGAATATAAATCTTTGATGTGATTTTATACATTAATTATAGATAATTAATTACATGGGTATATGTGTAAATAGATAGTAGTGTGCTAATTAAAAAAAATTTAACCATGGTGCGTTTATAATATGATGTGAAATTAAAAATTCGTTGTGGTAATATAATTGTTCTAATGTACGGTTTTTACACAAGTTTCAATTATCACATAGGCCCATTTGGCCTTGCGTATGATGAATCTAGTGCCTATGACTCTAGAATTTTTAGTGCTTTAAGTACTAACTACCGCGTGATTTGGGTGTGAAAGTGAGTTTTAATTCGGAGACACTAAGTGTCTCTATTGAAGAGACTTTCAATGTATGTGACACATTTCTGTTTACTAGTTTATATAGCTCTATATGTGGGTTAATGAAATTAGAAGAGGGGGAATGCGCCATATATACGAAGTGTCTCTAGATCAAAATTGGTATAAAACATTTCAATTTATAGTGGAAGGCTCAAGTCATTTTTATCTTTGTTTTCATTTATCAAGAATAATAATTTTCTGCGATAATACCAAAAACGTTTCTTCAGAAAACAAAGGAACAGCGAAGCAACTGTTTGTAAAATTTCTCTCGGTTTCTTGCAAAGCTATTGCTGGTCAAGAAAAAGTGCATTTCAGCCTATTTTACTCAGAGAATTTGAGGAGAAAAAGCGAATAGAAAAAGGAACAAGTTTAAAGAATGAATATTCTACTTGTGCACAAAAAATTTGCACTTCGTACTCAAGTAGCGTGACTTTCATTTCAGTACAAGCAATTGAAATGAGCCCATTCCTCTCTCTCTCTCTCTCTCTCTCTCTCTCTCTCTCTCTCTCTCTCTCTCTCACACACACACACACGTCAGACGATAGTATTAATTTTAGCCAAATATAGTGAAGTTTCTGCTTCAATAAACAAAGGTAGCGGTACTGAATGTTTGAATGTCCATTCAATGTAACTACTAGACTGGAAGCTCATGATTCAGATTTCATAAATGAGTCTCGAGAATTAAGCTTCTGAACATCGATTTCAGCCATGACACAGTGCAACTCCATTCAATGTAATTACTAGAAGCTGGGGATACATATTTCATTACTGACATACGAGAATTAAGCTTCTCAACTTTGAAATAACTGATTGATTTCCGCAATAACGCTTCGGGCATCTTCAATTTCTGGGCCTTCCTTTTGTTCGGACTCCACCTCACCCTGAAATGGCAGCATTTCTCCATTGTCACCACACGAACATGATGTAATATCCAAGTAATATCATGTTGCAGTAAGTAATTCCTTTTAATATATGTTGTTTACTCCCTTAAATTAGGTCAAGATGATTTCCCACCAAAATAAAAATAAACGAAAATAAACTAACTGCAAAGCAAAATATGAATTACCAGAATTCCTTTAAGGTCTGCTAAAGCAGCGTCTAGGCGCTTGCGGCAGTCAGGAATCATCATCCTGGATTCAGCCAGCACATTTTCCTGAATGAAACTCGATATAAATATTATTGTAGTCAATAATAGATGGAAGAGGTCGTGTGTGATCGAGTGTAGCAATGGGTAGTCAGATGAAGAACTACCTAGGGTTCCAGAG
Source organism: Nyctanthes arbor-tristis (assembly GCA_963692815.1). Classification (NCBI taxonomy): domain Eukaryota; kingdom Viridiplantae; phylum Streptophyta; class Magnoliopsida; order Lamiales; family Oleaceae; genus Nyctanthes; species Nyctanthes arbor-tristis. Next base: position 74,693 of record CAVNYN010214759.1, on the reverse strand, counting down.
ACAGAAGTGTATGGTTGACTCAATTTACGAGTCAAGTAAGTCAGGAATGAGACAAGTAAGTCAGGAATGAGACTGCTATGACACTTAGTCGAAGCAGAAGCATTCAAAAATATGAAGCTTCTAGCTGAGAGTGAAAATAACTAAATTACCATTATCAGGAATCAAACACAGATCATGAATCAACATTGACAAATAATACATAAAATGCTAACGAACATTAATTTGAGAATGTTCATCGGTTAAAACATTTATGGACATCAAATTGTCTACCATGTAAAAAATCCTTCCTCGGATTACAATTATGATGTAGATCAAAAGAAAAATACAACTTTCTTAATATACATCAGCAATCACGTATGTGTTTTCTCATCCGGATTTTCACGTTTCTTCCATATAACTGATCTAATTACCGTGAGATTCCCTCCCTCTCTATGGTTCTCTTAAGTATAAACTCAAGTTCATTTCTACGGATATGTAGTTTGGCACTCCAGGAGTATGAAGGCCATGGCTGTTAGTCAGGGGATTTTTCCCCACTCTATGATTAATTGCTTCAAGTGTGTATGTGTCAATATGGCTAGTTTTCTTAAGATGACCAGCAAAATAGAGTTGGAAGATGAGTGATGAGGCAGCTCGGAATTCAGGCGGTGAAACTCAATGTGTTTGGATATGTAAATAATTCTTAATCCACGGGCTAAACGCTTAAAACTATTAATTGAAAGAGAGACGACAACTAGTTTCTTGTTGAAGGGAAATTCTAATTGAAATTTGATTATAGATCAAAGTAAACATGCTAGACGTGACTCCTCATGGCACTTGAGGGATGATATGTAGATTTCTCCCACATTTGCCTTTTTGTTTGCAAAATAGCTCTACCATATAGTGACTCTGAATGTAGCCTCTATTTCAATATGTTAATTGTAATTTTGGCTACCAAGGGAACAAGAAAAAACATTCATGCGTTATTATTCAGCTTTTATCACTTGTATCTGCTCATGGGAATATGAACTGCCATATCCATAAGGTGATATCTGAAAAGTATTATCAACCAATACACACAACCACACACACAAAAAAAAAAAAAAAAAGCGCAAACACACATACATATATGTATATTTTGGAAGCATAGATGCAACTGCATTCTTTTTCTCTTTGAAACACTTAATTTCTTGAGTGTTAAGTTTTACTGACTGCACCAAAATGTGTATTTTATTTAGGAATTCCTATTTTCTCAACTGACTAACTGAACAATATGCTCTTTGCAAGAAGAAAGTGAAGGATCAGATCTAATTTTTATCTTTTCTTTTTGTAAGTTTTAGTTTCACTTGCAAGATTTGTTCTTGTTATACATTCTGAAATTTCCATCCTTTCTATTTTGTACCAGTTCCACGCACCATGTATAGTTTTGGTCAATGTAACAATATTTCTGAAATCTCAAGAACTTAAACAGGTATTAACAAAACCTTGACTGAACAAACATCTGCACGAAGTTCCAAAAATGAGAGCGGAGGAAAATTTGAATGCCTCAGCAAAGAAAACACAGCAAATGCATATTTTATGCAATTTGATTGTGTCATAGGCAAACTCCTAAAATGGTAGGTCTAAAGTTTATGCAGGACTCCCTTCTACAATTTCTCAAGGCGATTTTAACATCATCTATGCAACTGTTAATTTAATTATCCACAAGAAAATTAATCTGCCCCCTTCCGCAAACCAAAACCATTTATCTTAAAGAGATGAATCATATTTTCGCTAGAAATGAAGCAATCAGTAATTTATGCCTACTTTTTCAGGTCACTTAGACACCCTTAAAGCTAGCTGTCAATACCTTCCATATTCCTTTTGGTTACTGAAGTTTTTTGCTCTCTGCTTATACAATAGCTGCTACATTCTCATTTTAAGGTTAATAATTTCTTTTCAACTGCTACTTGGGTAAGTTGTGGCTCTTAAATTCATTCTTTACTCTGTAAATGTGTTCAACTGATTTACCTTCTAATATAAGTTCCATAGAAGTTACCTAATTTGGTTCTCCAAATCACTCTCACTTACATTTTGTTCCTTTCAGAAGTCCTTATCACTACCTGTTCAGAAGTCCTTATCACTACCATTGATAAAAATCAAGCATTATGACGTCACTATATGCTTCAATTTGAAAAGGCATTTCCAATACGGCAATACCGAATCGGACCGACTAACAACACACGAGAATATCTTCCATAATGATCCTTACAAGAATAGGCATTTCACAGGTGAATTAATGGTATTAAGATCAATAAAAGAAAACCTGTTGCTTCAGATCATATGGATCGGCGCCTTTGGCCTTCATGTCCGCAGTCTTTGCAGCTTCCCTTTCAACCTCTTTCTCGTAGGAGTGCAGCTCCTTCCCTATTCTCTTGCAGCTTGACGTCTTAATCTTCAGATTCTTCAGCGTCGCCATTTTGTGGGAAAGAAGAAAGAGAATCGAACCTGTTGTCTCAACAAATCAAAATTTGGACTTAGGGTTTTGGATCCACCATTGCAATCTATTCGCAAACTATTTGTCGTCAAAGTCCTCTTTCCCCTTTCAAAAAATTCTTGTTGGACAAGAAAAGACGCAAAATATTTAACATGTAATTAGTGTTGCTATAAAAGTGATATGATGTGTTGAAAAATAAGATTGAGTCATATGTCAGTTTCATTACATTTTTTGTATTTGATTATATTCAAATAGCACAACCCTTCCCCTTTTCCTTTTGACTCAACCGTCCGTATTTCTTTCACATGTTACTCTTTTCACATATTACGAAATATTCTTAGACACAAGGGTAATTTACACTTAACGTTCTCAACTTTTTACAAATTAATAGATCACGTCTCTAACTTTATTTTTTCTTCTTTAGGGTCCTCAACTTTCCAAGAAATCTCCATTCAAGTTCTTGATAACAGAATCCGACCATTTCCACCGATAAGTTGGGTGCATTTTTGACAAACTATAAAAAATTTAATATTTTAATTAAAAATAAAAAAGAAAAAATGGGGGGGCGGGGGGAGGTACCATTTTAGAAGGCTACGGGGAAATCTCCCCCCTTGTGATAGCACTCCCCTGTGCTGGAGTTCCCCTCCCCCAATTTTTCCTTTTTTTAAATTAAAATATTAATTTTTTGTATTTTATTAAAAATGCCCTTAACTTAACTGTAGAAATAGATGAATTTCGTTATCAGGGATTTCTTGAAAGGCTGATGACTTATGAAAGGAAAAATAAATGTTAGAGACTTGATCTATTAATATGTGAAGGATTGAAGACGTTAAGTGTAAATTACCCTTAAAACTACTACCTCCAGCCTACAAAAATATTTTCCTTTCATTCTTTATTACATAGATTAAGAAAATATTATTAATATCATTGAAAATATATAATTTAACAATATATTTTTTAATATATTTTTTAATTTATTTAATATTTCACTTTATTTATTTTTTATTACTATACACTATAAGCAATAGTATATTAGAAAACTAAAAAATAAATTAAGAAAAGAGAAATATAATTTAAAATGAATAAAAAAGAAAAGGGGAAATATTTTTGCAGGATGGAGGAAGTTAAAAATTTCACCTCCCCGTCACACTCTACACATTGATAATACAGTTAGGTCGCCATTTTTTATATAAAAAATAAAACATTTTCACTTTATTTTGATTTGTTTAAGCAAAATGCCCTTAAGAATTATCTACACAAAAGGCCCCCTAGCATTTAAAGTTGTTATGGAAAAGACCCTTAGCCGTTTATTTTGATGCTATATACCCCTAACATCTGGACTTAATTGCAGGAAAGACAGTTTTCGTCAAATAAAAATCTGTGAGACTCAAGTTTATTAATTACTCATGACATGGTGTTATCAGCGACAAATTCTTAAGTGCACTTCAGAAGAGACAAGCCAATTCGGCCACTTCAAGTGGTGTTTGGGCTTGGGTAGTTTGCCGTACAAACCTCCTAACTTGTATTTTTCATTATTGTGTCTGGCAACTAGTTAAGTTTGCTGTCCTATCATCAAATTGTTACCGATGGCAATTGCTAGGTACCCTGCCACAAGCCAATTCTCCAGTTGGTGTCTGGGCATGGCTACACAGCACAATGAGCCCATGTGGAGCTTCTCGCGAACCAGCTAGGATTTTGCTTTTAATGAGTTTTTATCAAATGAGTGGTGCTATTTGAGTAGTAGAGATACAAAAAGTTTAACACGTGGTAGGATTCAATTAATTTTTCAATCAATTGCATCACTTTTATATCAATAATAATCACATAGTTTGTTGCTTACGCAGTTGATAGAATATTTTATATGAATAGGAGTCAACGTTTTCCCTCCCCTTGTCTTGGTCCTTAAGTGACTCAACCACCCACCTCACTTCTTAGAAAAGATTCGATAGATAGCAGCTGCCCAGGTCAAAGGGTCTGCTATCATCATGTTGATGTTAATGTGATCCGCTTCCCTTGACTACCTTTAGAGGTGGGAGGTCTTTAATAGTCCTTCTAAAGAACTAATTATTGGTTCTGTTAATGTATCAATACAGTTATAAATTGTAAGAAGCCATTATTAGTTTCTTTTACAGTCCTTCTACAGAACAAATTATTGGTTCTGTTAATGTTAATACAGTTATAAAATGCAAGAAACTAACGTTGGTTTCACAAGAAATCAATGCTGGTTTCTTACAATTTATAATTGTATTGGTACATGAACAGAACCAATAATTAGTTCTTTAGAATTTTTGGGTCTCTTATGGATTTCAAGTCGGGAATAGAGCTCAAATATCATTTTTTGTCAAACTCTTTATCTACTATTTCTCCAAATAAAATTATTCTTTGTTATGTCTACTATATACAACCTGCCGCAAGTGAACAAAGTTAGCACAAAGGGCTTAACAAACATGTTTTTTTGCTGGGAGTAGAACTACTGTTTTAAAAATCGGACCAATCATCTAACTAGAAAAAACAGTGGGTTCAGGATCAAAACTTCGAATCGGGTCTAACCCGAAGTTGAACTGATTTAAATTAAAAAACTAAAAAATTATTATCATATAAAATTGGTAAAAATAAGATTTATTTTTTAATTTTATTTTAGTAACATATATATAGATAATATTACTCATTAAATAGAGCTTTATTTAATTTTTATGAACTTTTTCATTAATAATTATCAATAAGAAGAAACAAAAACTAATTAATATACAACATTTATTCAAATTAGTGATTAATTTTCGAGGAGAACACTTGAAATTAATAATTGATGCTCAAACAATCAAAATATGTTTCTATATGTTTGCCGACTATAGTTTTGTTTTATAAATTTGCTTGTGAAGCTCTTTTATGCTTTTTGAAAGTCAAATGAATGTTTACTTTCAAAAATATTTGAACAAACTAATAAAATGATATTAGGTGACAATATACCGCTTAAGAAACACAGATAGTGTATGTGCTTTGTATGCTTGCTCCTTTTTGTATTAAAAAGGGGAAAAAACAAAATTTGGAATATATCAATGTGTTTGGCAACTATATGGATTATAAATTAGTTTAAAAATTGTTACGTGGCATCATTTTATTGGTTGGTTTTTTGTAAAAAGTAAAATATTGTGGCTTGACTTTCATTTTTTGACTTTTTAAAAAAGGTGAAACCAATGAAATGATACCGTGTGGTAGATTATAAACAAAATAAATAATATGCCAATTAAGTTGCCAAACACTCTGTGTTGTCATTTTTCCTCAGCCAAAAAGTCATAATATGTCACTTGGCCCATGAATTCCTACAAGCAACATGAGTTGACCATCGAAAGTTGTTAATGGTAGAACCATTGGCAGCACCACCACTCTTGAACCCCTTCCAATCCCTCAAAACCGCCTTCAAATCCACCACCTTGGCAGCAATACTCCGACAGCAATTGGCGTGGACGGTGGCGACCTCTGAAACATTGCTGCTATCTTTGCAGAATCCACTGAAATAAATGTTATCAAGAAATCTTGCATTAAGGCCAAATTCCTTCAGCACCCCTTCTTTTACCAACTTTGCCAAGACATCTTGCTCTTTTTGGCCGGTCGAGTTATCCTGCATAGCGTACCATTTTTTGAATAGTGATATTGTCTTTTGGTTTGATCTGATGAAGTAGAATCCTGTGTTGATTGGGTTATTTTCTGAGTATGCATTGCCATTGAACCAGTCTGTACTTATTTGGAAGTCTACTGTTTCATTCTGGCTTAGTCTTGTAAATGGATTCCTTAGCCACAGTACATCGGTGTCCTGCAAGAGAATGTACCAATCTAATGTAATATATGAAAAAAAAAGACAAATAATTTTTTAATATATATACTTTCTATTTATGGTTTTTTGAAAGTACAATTATATTTTGCATTAGTGCATTTTTTATGCGATAGATTTGTGTTGATACAACTGAAGTGGCAAATCTACTTGTTGGCACGGACTTATACATGCTTATTTGCTAGAGATTTTTTGGGAAAAAGTGATTTTTTTTTAAGGACGTGTGATTGAAATTGATTTGAAAAGTCAAGTATTGTTATCATAAGTATAAGAATGTATAGTTAAAATTGACTTTTACAATTAATAAATCGGTTTGTTTAGAAATACTCCATGGAACGAGGTGCAAATTAAAGTTGCCATTTTAATATATTGTGGAAAGAAGAGGGTAAAGAAGTGTTGACATCTTTATGATTTCATAATTTGACTTTGCTATTGTTGCAATATGATCCTATTATATTGGTGCCAGTAGTAAAATTTCCTTAAATTTGTGTCAAAAATCATCAAATTTTCCAAAAAGGCAAAACATACCGTGAAGATGAAGTTGTATCCACGCTGGAGGACATCAAGTAAGAAAAGCGTCCTCCTCCACATCATCTTGATAAACTCCTCCGACATGTAAAACTTTTCTCTGGCGAAATCTACACCGTCGGTCGCCACCTTATAACAGTTCAACCGCCGGTACTTGCACCGATCATAGGCCGTTTGATCCATGGCCACAAGCAACAAATGATCCACCAGTGACCTTGTTTCTTCTCCAACCCAAAACCCCTCAAGAAAAAGATCAAACATTGTCGGGTACTCGTCTGCATGTGGCTCTACATAAGCTTTATTCACGATGGCTATAATCACGGTCTTCTCCGGCATGGAAGCCTTCCTCAATGCCACCTCGAGCTCGTTTTTCTGCACTGTCTGCACAAAAGAAAACCACCAACAAAAAATATTACTTAAAAAGGGGGAAACAAGAATACGAAATTGTGCTTAATTTGTGGGATATTTCTTACGGAATTTGATCCGGAGAGTCGAGCTGTCCTGAAGGGAAGAAAGCTTTGATCGAGAAAGGGAGTCCTAGAACAGAGAAGAACGATGGTTGCTACTAGTAAAAATATTATTACAAGATTGGTTATGGAGATTTTGGAGAAGTCCATGGTATTTCGATTGATGTAATTGTAATATATCCGTAAAGAGATTTATAATCTGATGTTTGGGGTGGGGAAGAAGGGAATGTGAGTAGAAGACTCATGCATTAATGCAACCTGAATTATTAGGCTTTGATGTCTTATTATTTCATTTTCCGAAAATAGTAGTTTTCCTTGTCTGCTTACTTATTAGTCAGCTCTTGCCTAAATGTATCTTTTTACCATTAAAATTTCAAGATAAGATTGGACATTTCATACACCAAAAAAAATAAGCTACACATAAGTTACGTCAGGCGATAATGATTTACACAATTGATATTGAATATATATATATATATATATTTTTTTTTTTTTTAAACCAACACATTGAATACTTGGTAGGAAATATATTTTCTTTTTCCACCCATCAAGTCATGATACACTACTTCAACTATCACAAATTTTTTTTTTTTTAAAGATAATGTCAAGTATCACAATTTTGATATGTCATATTGTATCATTTATTTGGATAAGTTATTTGGATATAATATTTTATGTCCTTGTGACTAATTTTCGCAACTAGACGTTGTCGCGCTGAGAATTGGGGTAAGGTGATGACAAAATTTTTGGGTTTATCAATTTATAACTCTGTCCAAACTCTACCCGTTCGAACAAATTTCTTTTTGTTCTAGTTTGAGGTCGACCCTTTTTTTCAGATTCAATTCATATAATTAGTCAAGCTGAGCTTGCTAAAATTGAGCTTGTCAAGCAGTCTTGTGAGCATTATTCTTTTCATGTTATATTGCATTCCCTTGCCGGGTGACTTATCTATTCACTTGCCATAAAATGATATTTATTATGAGATGAAATATAACATGTACACCACCACCATGTATTTTAATTTGTTTTCAATTGAAGAATACATTAATAAAAAGACATATATACCCCTACCAAGTGACTAAGAGAGAGTGACATTTTATTCTTTTTTCAATGGATTAACAAAAAATTACTAGCAAAAAGTTTTAGCTCTATTAACCTAGACTTAAGTCAAATTTTATTATAAGTAATAAAAAAATAAATGTGCCATGTCAATCATTCCTCATTTTTTAATTAATTAAAGAATAAATAATAATGTTATATTGCTCAATAAATGTTCATTTTTGATATTAAATGATATAATAAGTTAAATTTATTAAGTCAAATGTATGCTTTTCAAATTCATTTACTTAACAGTTAATTACTCCTTCCATTCCATTTACCTTGTTCACTTTGCTTTTTACACAAAAATTAAGAAAAGTATAATGAAAGCAAATATACAAATTACCTTTCTAAGATATTCCTATTTAATTAGACGCTAGTATTCAATGCAATGCATTGAACCTAGAGAACAACTCTATTTAATTCGGGGTATAATTATAAATGAACCTAGAAAAAACACCAAATATAGAAACAGAACAAGTAAATGGGACAAACAAACAAAGAAATATGAGCAAGGTAAATCATATGGAGGGAGTATTATATATATAAGCTTGTTTTTCTTTTTCGGACGATCCAAACATATAGGTTTATTAATTTAGGATTTATTATTTATTCTTGTACAAAAATAATAATCTTATTTAATATGCCTAATAATAATAACTATTATATTCATTAAATAACAGTATATTACAAAATTTTTTTGAAAAAAAAACCTACACGACGCTCTTCCGATCTTTTTCTTAATATTTGTGAAAAAGTAAATAAACTTGTATATGAGACAGGTAGAGTACCCCACACATGCATTTACCTAAACTGAAGCTCAAGTTAAATAGTGCTTTATATAGCAATAGCATAATTATTCATTTATGTAATTAAACGCGACAAGTACGTAAGTAGGTGGTCGAGTCTTGAGGCTTGGCAAACCGTCTCCTACTTCACCATGCACGTAGAAATTAGATTCTATGATATAGAATTGTTGGTAGCATTATTGATTAGCGTAGTTAAAGTTTTAAGACTCTTATCCTCTTCCTAATCTATCAATTTTTTTAAGAAAATAATGCGAACTCTTTATAGAGCCCGCAATTATTAAAAAAAAAATAATAATAAATTTAAATCACAAGTGATTTTTTGCGGACGCTACGGTATATTACATGAACTCTAACTATCAATAATAATGATTTAGAGCCCACTGTGACCTGTGAATTATTTAAGAAGCTTGACAGTGAGGTTGAAGGAAGTGGAGTGTACGTGAGAAAATGGGCAATAGAGAGCATTTTATTGGTGGGGTTGGAGCCGCCCACTAATGGTCTTAACTAAGGAGCGAATAATGAGTTTTAGATCATTTTCATTGTCTCATATTGCCTCCCTATAATACGTCAGTCAATCGAGAGTAAGAATGACAAAATATTGCACAACTTTAGAGATTTATTATGGAGTATAATAAGGGCTTAAAGTGACGTACGAAAATTGTTAATCTACTTGTGAGAGTAATTTAACTTTTTTCCTCCAACCATCGAATGAATTGAAGTACCACATCATCTCTCAATCACTCAAGCGATATTTAACTTTCTAATATTTGGCCTCTTTAGAGCCTTAGGGGCAAGAGTGATGTATAATAATAAGTAGCTAATTAGTTTATTCAAGAATTGGTTTGAATCTAAATGGTTATAACCAAGATTTGTAGTTTTGGCATTCGAGCTGTTTGTGTGCGTGTCTTTCAGTTTTATTTTGACTTTTTCCCCTCTTTGATGACTTTTTTTTTTATTTTTTTTTAATTATTAGGGGAATGGAGGGGAGGGACACATCGGATGAGAAGAGGTTAAGCTTTTATTCACTAAACTAACCCCTTATCCCAACTTTACCTTTGGATTATTATTTAGAGCTGCTTAATTTCTCATGTATTTAGACCACATCTCTCTTGTTTAAATTCAATTTTTCTTGTTTATCTTTAGCGTTTTACCTTTATTCACTTAGCTGAATTATGTGAAAGTGTTTTCAAGCAATGTTCTAAAAGGTGTGCATAAATTCGAGTTGTGTTAATCTCGTGTCTCATCCCACATTATCCGCACTTCTTAGGCATAACTTTGCCTTCCACACTTCTTAGACATAGAGTTCAAGTTATTTTCAATTTATTTGTATTTTGAGTCACATTTAAGTAGGATTTGATTTTCAACGGCCCCAAACGTTGACTTTGGTGTTCAAACAAGTCTATGGTGGCCACACTTTTAGTAGTTACCACATGGTGATAAAGATAACAAAAGTCTTAATTACATTCCATGTATTTTCTCTATTTTTAAATACTAAATCCATTCCATAAAAATAGTGCTGTATTCTTTTTTGTCCTTCCATAAATATAAAACATACTCCTTTTAATGCGTACTGTTATCAACAAAAATAGAGTTATTAAAATATAATAATTAATAAATAAATGAAAAGGGTATGATAGGGAGAGAGAGATGTGTTACTCTTTCTTACCATTAAAATGTATCTTTTTAGTTTTTACCATTAAAATTTCAAAATAAAGTTAGACGTCAAATATAAAAGGGCAAACTCCAAATTTATTTTCTTTTCTGAAAATAATAATTAAATTTTGGACTAAAAAATCATATTATGCTAAAGTTTCGGAGTTCAAAATTCAAAATTTGTGAGAAATATGAATTAGTTTATACAAACTTATATAAATATATAAATATAGAAATATATATATATATATTGATAATTATATTTTACCTACACGCAAATTGGTCATTGTGCCTACGTGCATGTGTGGCAGCCATCCAAATACACAGGGCCGATTTGGGCATCATCATAAAGTGCCAACCATTAATATGGGTGTTGGATATAGACTTCTTATCGTTTCTACGTGTATATATTGCACCAATCCAAGTTGAATTCCATAGGTGGAGTTGGGGGGGCCCTATACCGTGTGTGGGTGCACATATGTACGAAGTCGCAGTAACCCGTTTGCGCGTAGATAAAATAAAATTTGTACGTAAGAGATAGGATTTAGGGTTGGCACATATATATACTAGTGTGGCACGCAGCGGCGTGTTTTGGTTTTACCGGTTGCTTCAATCCATGTGGATTTAATAGTTGATTGTGTTTGTTAAATGCACAGGGACGTTCAAGTTCAGGCACCTCCAATATTCAAGTAATTTGTTGAAAATGCATATACAAGGATGAAAAGATCACAAGAGAGAAACAGTGTATCTATTATTCTTAAGGAAACAACAATCACATATAAATTAGATAGATTAATTTAATAATAAGCTAGAGCCCCCATCCACCACGTTCAAAAAAATAAATTATAATAATGTACAATAAAGTTTCTTTTATGAATAAAACGAGGGGGAGGAGGGAAAGTGGTGAACATTGATGGTACAAATGTTCAGTGAAGCAGATACTCTTCAATTATCACTGCCAAATACATGCTGAGCACTACTACAAAGTCTTCTGTCACCTTCACCCGAGCAGGATGTAGTGAGAAGGTCCTCAACAGAAAGTAACAAGATAAAGGGAAAATAAGAATTATTGTCTACTGATGACAAATATATAGGCCATGAAATAGACTACAGGCTGATCTTTAAAAAGAAAAAAATATCCATCATTTTTATGGTGACTAAACAAATATGACCCAGTCAACTTAATGCATGCCAACAGAATTGAGAGAGAAGAGAGAGAGAGAGAGTACCAAAATCCTCTTTTCATTGGATTTGATCAAATGAGAGCATAAAACACTTCATTGAACTTCCATCAAATAGACACTCTACCATCAGATCATTAGCTGAAAAAGTGAAATGATAAATCAATAACTTAAAAACAATTTTAATCTGCCAAGTGATCTTGTAAAATAAATTTTCAGCAAATCTAAAGGCCTTAACCCAGAATCTGCACAATATCAACAAGAAAACTAAGAACCAAATTATCCAACTTTTATGCTCTTTTATTTGATTTAATCAAAGCATGCAACTTATTCAAGAGAAAAATCAGGGTTCTTATAAAACATAGGTCATAGGTGAAAAATAAAAGAGTACTCACAGTCGGAGAATTTCTTGTAGATGGTGGGTAGTAAAATTGTCTTTTTTTGATATCTTAAGTTGCCCCATGTAGTCTCCATTTCACCTTCCCCGCCCACGCCAAAACCTTGTTGAAAGAAGCAAGTCCTAAGATTATTGTGAAGTTGTGAATAAAGTTCCACTTAGTGAAAATTTGCTTGCCTCAGAGTTTCGTCTGACCCTACAGTAGGATTTAGCCAATCACATTCCACAACTTGTGAAAAATACCTCAAAAATCAAATTGGATGAAAAAGGAAAAGGGGGGAAAAAGAAAGATACAAAGAAATAACAAAAGACAAACAAATATTTAGTGACACACATTATAAAAAGGCAGTAACACTTAGAATACATGGTTGTATACCAGAAGGCAGCATGATGATGCAAATTTTATGCACGAAATAAAATCATAAGTCTAACTTTATTACAACATAAATAAATCTACACATTTTCTCAACTCACTAATTAATACATGATCATGGAATACAAGATTATATGGAAATAACTCAAACCAGTAATTATGCAAAAGATTTTCAAAAGCTTGCTTGTAGAATCTCGACCTTCATTTTCTTTTTTCAAATAGGCAAATGTGAAGCAGAAACAACACAAAGAAATTAAGATTTCTTGATATTATATTACATATATAGTAATAAAAAATTAAGTTCTTTACAACAACCAAAAATTCAGATTCAAAGAAACGATACAAATGGAACTGGGATTCTGAATCAAGCAACATATGTTGATTATCTTTTACCTTAACTATTGATTAATATCTACCTTTTTTAAAACATTTCTCACCCATCTCTGCAAATTTTCTTTTACCTATAAATTAGAAAGTAAAAAGGTTCTAGCTCAGCATATCCCATCTCATATGGCCAATCAAACATGTAATTGGAAAAATATTAGTGTTATACGAACCTTAATTCTAAAGTATGTTGCTACTAAAAAACCAACAATTAGCAGAAAATTACTTCTGGTATTCTGTCCTACCACAAATGAAAAGGGGATATTTAACATATAAGACTTCTGGACAGCCAAAAACTTTTATGCAACCAATTTATCATTGACAGGAAGTAGACAAAAGTTCTACACATTCAGAGAAATGAGAAGAAAAAAGAAGTGATGTTTAAAAGAAGTAAACCTATTGCAGATGGGTACACCTTTTGCCATTCTCAGATTGGTCCTGAATGTTAAATAAAGATTTAGTTCAGTTTTATTGGAAAAGAAGGAAACAACCAAAAAAGAGGTGAGGGAACATAAGTTATAAAAAGAATGTGGTTACTTTGAAAGTAATAACAACAAGAACAATATAAATATCTAACCGGCCATCAGAGCCTCAATATGCCTAGCAGGTATAGAACACAAAGATATATGACTGCCAAAATTGCTAATCAAATGGGATCCCTTCGAAGAACTTGTAGATCCCCAATTTTGAGGCTGGATATATAAAAGATCGGTACAAGAAAACTGAAGGCAAATGAAAATGCAACAAAAGATTCAATGATTTTATTTTCTTTGAATCGTCCATTTCTTAGCAGTTAGCACACTAAACAGCAAGCAAATAAGAGATACAAAAGAAAACTCTTTACCAAAATCCAAACTTTCAACTTATCCATATTAGAGATAATGGAAAAATCAAACATATTCAAGTGCTTAATCTGCGTTCCATATATAAATATATCTGCAAATAATGCAATTATGCATGAAATCCAATTAATTAGTAGACGACCAACGTTAAATATTAGCTCCAACTAGCTCAATCAGAGGAATTTGATCATCCTATGTTTCCATCAAACTAGGCGAAAATCAAAATGGTACATCAATTCTAACTAAAATCATGCTGGATCTCGATTGGATGCAAATTTGTCTGAACCCATAAATCCAATATATTAACATTCTTAAATCAGTTACTTACGAAAAGAACATAAAAAGAAACCAAGCTGAAATCACAATAGGTTGAGAGTTCAAATCCCATAAATGGAATGTTTTCGAGCTAGAATCTATTAGCTAGCAAAGAAACCTTCGGGCGAAAATGTTAGGGAATCCATGTATTCAAGGGCCACTAAATAGACGTACAACCAACATTTAGCATATTTGAGTGTGTGCCCATTACTTCATTGAATAGTGCATTAACAAACCACAAAAATTATTTCTTCATTTAAACACATTTCACAATGTGAACTTTGGATAAACAAGAGGCACGGAGATGTCCAACTCTTTTTAATTAATGCAGTGCAAGGCCAAACTAACTTGACCTAAATCAGGTACATGATAAAGTTAACCATACTATCAACACTAATGTATTGCCAATTATAAAATATAGCAAAATCACATGTTTAAAGTTACCAAAAAATCTTGATATATTAGCACTTGGCTTGATAACGGTAGAAAGCATGCAGAACCACTTATAAACATGAAAAGGTAGATATTATTTTACAAACAAATGAACAATCAATGGAGCTAAAAGCATATTCTCAAACTGAGCCATAAAAGTTCAGACAAGATCTCATATGTAGAATTCAACAACCAATTAGAAAAGGAACAAAAAAATTTTGACCTTTTATAACAACAAAAAACTAATAAATAAATAAATAAATCTTAAAAACCACACATATAAAGCCATGCTTTAGTTATATGAGAAATTCAATAATCATGTGATAATAAAGAGGAATCGCTTGAAGAACTCACTGATGCCCAATTTTGTGGGCCGGGTTTACAGATGGTAGATTTCTTCATACTGGAAAAATGGGTCCTCGAAGTAGAGAACACAGCAGCCCCAAATCGCGAATTTCACCCCCTAATGTTTATGAGAATTGTGACACGTGCAAGAGAACATGCCTGAAAACAACCCAATTGTGAACAGCACAGGAGTAAACGAGAAAACAGCTGGGAACCAATGACAAAAAAGGATTAACAGAAACCAAAATCCAAGATCAAAAGAAAAAGAAATGAAACACCAAAAAGAATAGTTAGATAGAGAAGAAGATTCGCAAGAACTCCCGAGAGAGAGAGAGAGAGAGATCGTGGCGCAAGAAATCATAGGGCAAATGAGATCATCCGATAGCAACGCTATGTATTTCAGGGGTAAAATGGGGAAAGGACAAAAGGGCAAAAAACTACGTCATTTAAACTACGCCGTTTTCCATTACTATTCCAGGGAAGAGTGATTTCGGCTTTACTCTTTTATAGTATAGGATTAGTAATGTTAAGGAACTTTCGGGAAGTTTTGTTACAAAACTTTCCATTCTATGTGGCGTGTATAGGTGTATTTCAAATACACAGAAGTTCCTTAACATTTTCAAGTATAGGATATATATATATCTCTATATATATATAAGAAATGAAGTCTGCGGTACCTTTTAAATTGTAAATTAATATTCCCCATTTTTTTCAATTAATTAGAGATTATGATCATTACCTATTTAAGAATCTTCAAGAATCTTTTTCAGAGGTTTTGCATATCATTTCTGATTTATTATCTTTACTAATCGACGGCTGAGATCTAACAAACTTGAGATTTCTATACTCATGATGCATCTTATCGTCTTAGAGCTTGCTTGAAGCTCATTATTTCTTCTCATTATAAATTCATCTACCACTGATTTGACAGTTGATTTGACAATTGTTCAACAATCACCACATATTTTAAACTTCAATTAAATCTCTACCACTCATTATAAATTTCTATTATAAATTTGGTCTCATAATGAGCTTCAAACAAGCTCTTAAATATTTGGCTAGATTAATCTATATTCAAATTTTTTTGATTTTTTAATTCAAAATTTTTTAAAATATATATATCTTATTTATGAAGTGTTGCGTAATATATATCAGAGTATTCTATTTAGCAAATGCATTAATTTTTAATTATTTTTATATGTTTTTCATCGAGTTGTTATAATCATAATTCTTTTATATATAATAAATATGGTTTAATTAATATTTCATAGTTTACAAAACTTCCGTCAAGGTATAGTCATGGAGAAAAATAAAATGTTTAATTTTGTGAGGTATAAAAATGATAATGAATCAAGCCGGAACCGAGTATGCTACACCAGTTACCCTATATATGAAATTTTTTTCCCATCCCCACTTAAATCGGGGACGGGTTAGTACGGCTAATTCATATTATCTATATATTGGCTAATTTAAATATATTTATATATTTTCATTTTCGGTTTTTGTTTAATGAATAGTATCAAAATTGTAATTGAAATTACCAAGCTTTCACTATAAGTTTTATCATCTTTTTACTTTTCAAACAATTAGAAGTTTTAGTAAATATTTCTCATTTTATCAAAAAAAAAAATTAACAAGCCGAGAACGTGTAAAAATTATCATAACCTTAATTCCTCGACCCATTGTTAAATCAGGTCGATTTTTTATCTCATCCCTGTCTTAATTACCTGTTTAGTCTGGTATTCTCCATCTTAATAGAATCAGGTACATGTAGGTATATAGTTTGGTGGGTTTTTTATTACTCATACTAAGGTCACTTAATAGCATTCCATATCAAGTAAGCACATAATAATGAGTATTAATTAATAACAAGATAATCAAAATATTGCAGTTCAATGTAGCTAATCATGCGTTACTTAACATTCCATACTAACATTAGGCATAATTTGATTTAGTATCTTCCCGTGCAACGCACGGTTGAGAATCTAGTTTTATATATGGCGTATAAAAGTTGATGCAGGATTATTTTTGTAGCGATTTGATTAATCAGAAATAAAATATAATAATAAAAATACTATTGACTTTTTGAATCTAGACATAGTTGCCACTAGATTTTGTTACTACCTCTATTATTAGGAGATTGTCGAAGAGGGAAATTAAATCTTAAAGGTGTGTCCTCAATATGAAATTTGGCGGATTTTTGAAATTCATACAATTTCAGGTGTCTTTAATTTAGAATTCTGTGGATTCCATAGAAATCTGGTTTCCTCAATTCAGAATTCTATAGAGTTTATAGAATTCTAGTGTCCTTAATTACCTAATTAAATTGTGGATTTCAATGGAATTCTATGAATTCTGAACTTAAAAATACACATGTAACATTATTGCTAAAATTTGACCTGTCAGCCTCATATTCTTATGAATTTCATAAAATCTTTTTAAATCTAGATAATTAATAAAAGTTTAAAATAAAAAATTTCAAAACTCGTTTTTCTTTGTCACTCTAGTTTTTAAGCAATCATATCATATTTAATTTATATAAAAAATGGTGAGTATAATTTATTATTATCACGGTTGATTTTTCATTAGTTTAATTGTATACTCATTTTCATTTCTCTGTTCATGAGAAATTCTATTAATGAAAGAAAGACTACTTTTTTTCAAAATAAATAAATAATTTACTATTATCACAATTACACGTAATTTTTTTGACAATTAATAAAAATTTAAAATAAAAAAATTTCAAAACCCATTTTTTCTTGTCACTCTAGTTTTTAAACAATCATATCACATTCAATTTATACAAAAAATGGTGAGTATAATTTATTATTATCACGGTTGATTTTTCATTGATTTGATTGTATACCCATTTTCATTTCTCTGTTTGTGGGAAATTCTATTAATAAAAGAAAGACTAGCTTCTTTTTAAAATAAATAAATAATTTACTATTATCACAATTACACATAATCTTTTCCTTCACAGTTCTACTTTTTTCAAAAAATTGCAATCAATCTATACAAAATAAATTTATCCGTAGACGATATGCGAGATTATTATAAACATATAATGACATTAAATTTAAAATAATTTCATAATTTCTAGTAAAATCCAAATTGACTGATTTTATTATCTTTATTCATTTTTAATTAGAAAATATTAATTTTTTCATTGGTAGGAAAAAAAGTTTGACGTTATTTGAATATTTTTACTTTTTTCTTTTTTTTGATCATTGAGTAAAAAGTTGTATAACTTTTTCTATACCAAGTTAGCATTCAACTCGAACAAAAATAAATATATAAGAGAAAAGAAAAATGTTACTCTAACGTTAAATTTAACAATATGACACTAGTAAGTTTTTAAATGATTTTATAATTGATTACCCGACCACACAAGATAAAAGCAAATTAGAAATAACAATCAAAAAAATCAATATGAAATTTTATCGATCAAATTCGGTATTGGAGACACCTTCTAAAATCCAACAAATTCCATTAGAAATCTACAAAAATCTATGTCATAGAATTCTTGAGAATCTGACGAAGTCTGTGAAATTCTATTAAAATCTATCAATTCCATAAGAATCCATACAACCTAAAAAATCGATGGAATTATATATTAAAGACAACTCCTTAAATTTAGGGTGTCGAAAACTCACTAAAATAAATGCAATTAAACCAATTAAGTTTCGACAAATAGCCTTTTTTCTATTTATTAAATAGAAATTAAGAAAACCCATTTTTTTTAAAGGAAACAATCAATTCTCATTCATCATAAAAGAGTTGAGTACATCACTAGACAAAGCACTAGCAAGCCAATTTGGAATCTCTCTATGAGTACACGGACTAGAGCTAGCTAGTGACCTTTTGGCTAAAGTGTGGGCAGTCATATTGCAAAAGTGACCTTATATATGAGCCTTTGTTGCAATAGGAGTTTACAATCTTGGATAATGGTGCCAAATTCGGAATAATCCTCCTCTTCAGAAAGTAGAGCTTCCATTTACCCCCTTCGCGTCTATATCAATGATAGCCAGTTGGAGTCCCAACCTGCCAAGCCACTGAATAGCCGACCATAAGCCTAATGCCTCCACCTCCCGGGCTGAAAAAGTTCCTTTAATTGATTCCAGTTGGACCTCAATGAAGCATCCGCTATCACTAGGAAGGATGAAGCCAATTCCTGTCTGGTTCTACTTCCTTACTCAAAGCTGCATCCACGTTACATTTGATATAGCCTAAAGGAGGTGAATTCCATCTTACCCCAGCCACATCCTTCCTAGCCTCAGGTTCCAAAGTTTTCCTCACTTCTAGCCATTCATACAAAGTCACCAACCCAGCAGACACAGTTTGACACGGATTCTTCACTTGCCCCCTCCATAATTTTGCATTTATTTCTCTCAATATACTCCACGCAATAGAGCACACACGAGCAATATCATTAGACTCATTCTTCAAAACTTTTCCAAAGAACCATTCATTCAAAGTAACGTCCTGGTCCAAAGGAATAATAAACTAAGCTTCTCTCCAGCAGCTCTTTGGGTATGGGTATGTAAGGAAGACATGCGCATTGGTTTCCTCCTCTCTGTAAAAAAAAAAAAAAAATGCAAGATGCCGTAGCTGGGATACCTCTCTTAATCAGATTTTCTTTAGTGGGTAAGCAATCTCGACATAGCCTCCATATGAATATTTGGATCTTTGGCGGAATTTTCAATCTCCAAGTGCATCCCAATTTCCTTATTCACAGTTGCCTCTTCCTGATCCATTTCTCTCCATTGCAACTAGATAGCCTAATTTGACCAATTAAACTCCATTTTTACTATAATGCCAAATAAATTGATCCGGTCCATAAGTGGTACTTAACGAGATATTCAAAATGTCTTCCCCATATCTTCTTGTGAATAAACCATTAATCAATTCCATGTTCCATTGTCTATCATTAGAAATGAGCTCTCTTACCAACATATTTTCTAGCCCTTGGTGCTCCATAGTTTCAACACAAGAGTCGGTTCTCTTTTTATCCACGGATCCTTCTATACTTTAATTTTCAAACCATCACCAACTATCTATCGGCAGCCCTTTCCTAGCACAACCCTAGAAGATCAAATACTCTTCCATGTGAAGCTAGGGCTATATCCCAGCTGAGAACTTAAAAACTCCCCCTTAGGGAATTATTTGGCTTTGAGAAGACGAGTAACAAAAGCATCCGGTTGCGACATAATATTCCAACCCTGTTTCCCAAGCATAGCTAAAATAAAGGGTTCCAAGTTACGAAATCCCATACTACCATCCTCCTTACGGGCACATAATATGTTCCATCTATACCAGTTAATACCTCTATTGCCATTAGACTTTGATCCCCATCAGAATAAATTCATCATTCTTTGCAATTTGTCACATAAAGAGACCGGAAGAAGAAAAGTGGACATATAATATGATGGGATAGCCTGAGCTACTGTTTTATCCAAGACTATTCTTCCCGCTTTAGAGAGCATTTTGCCTAACCATCCATTAAACTTTTTCCACATACGTTCCTTTAAGAAGCTAAAAACTTGCTTCTTCTTTTTGCCAACCACAGACGGAAATGTAGATTTTACAAGGCCATTTTCATCTCCCATGGAAAATGCTTCTTTTGTCTTACTTATTTGTTGGTGACTTGATTTGTACAAAAGTAACTTTTTTACTAATTAAATATCAAATCTTATATTTAAATTTTAATGACAAAATGATACATTTACGCTCTAATTCTATGGAAAATGCTTCTTTCTCCAGATATTTGTTGGTAACTTGATTTGTACAAATGTGACTTTTTCACTAATTAAATATCAGATATTATTTTAAAATTTTATTGACAAAATGATACATTTACACACTAATTCACCTGACAAATAAGCTGGGTGGGGAAAGCAACACATCTTTTCTTCACCGTTGGTTTCTTCCCTCCTCACGTGCAAGCTTGGCCACTGGACAGTTCGGATATATTACCCCATACCCAATAGATATCACCAGAGTCTTGGATTGGATTTTTTCTACTGGGTTACAATTGCTTCCCTTCCTTCCTCCAAAAAAAAAAAAAGAAAAAAACTAATCCCCTTTGCCGCAATTCAATTGATTGTAGAAGTGGACGAACAAGCAAAAACTTAGGGGGTGTCCTTAATATGGAATTAGATGGATTTTAAAAATCCATACAATTTCAGGTGTCCTCAATTTAGAATTCTATAAATTCTATAGAATTTTAGTAAAATTGAACAGTCGCATCCCGCAAGATGTACACTTTTTCACTTTTACCTATATCTCTTTTCATTCACTTTCAATTAAAATAATCATCTCCTTTCTATATTTCTCTTTCACGTCACCCAAAACTACACTGATTTTGTTCACCTACCCACTGTGGGTTGAGTTACACAGCCCACTTCTGACGGGGCGCATACATAGCCGGACGTGGCACACACATGGGGCGCCATGTGTGTGTCATGTCAGAAGTGAGCAGTGTGAATCTAACTCAAGACTACACCCTTATATTGAAAATGCTCTAAACTCTAATTTTCTACTTCACAACTACCTTCCCAACCCTTGTCCCCATACCTTAATATCAAGAGGTGGCACTATCATCGGCGTGATTGCAGCGCCAACTTGTAACCTTCTTCACCTGAGTTTATATTTGGACACAAACCCTAACCATTATTGAGCTGCAAAGTTCGAACATTGATCTTAGAAATTCCAATGTCTAGGTGTGATCAAACTTTCCCATCGCCAACATAAAAAATACCACCACTATCGCCTTTGTTGCGACATATTTGCACTAGATCTGGGCAAAAAACCCCAGCTCGAATGGTTACCCAAACTCTGGCCAAATATATATGAGCCCAATTGGGGGGTGAAGAAAAATCTTCGCGTTCTGGGTACCTGAACACGAAACCAAATGGGTTGGACTGGCTTCGACTTTGAATTAAAACCCGAAAAGCCCCAAAAAACCCGAACATTTTTTTTACTCCTAAAATTTTTAAATTCAAATTTCTAACTAGTTCTATCCCAATTCACAAAACCATCTTTTTCATTTCACAATTCCATCTTTATTACACTCGTCTCGTTCAAACACACAAAAAAAATCTAGATCTGTGTAAGAGATGTTAATTTGTCTTTTTCTATGAGGATTTTATTATTTTCTATACATACGCCATGATTTGTGCAAAGACAAATTGTTTTTAATTAATTATTTAACAATGCTGCATGTTTATGACAAAACTATAAAATTAGAATATTAATAAAGCCAACTAGTCAAATGCTAGTGTCTAATTGTTAACACCATTACATTATTATCTAATCATTATTATTTTCATTTAAGCGCATTTTATATACTTTAATTTTTTTCTGTTGCTTTAACCCATTTAAGTGTTTATTTTTTTCGTTTATGCGTTCATATAATACGCACTAGATATCCAAAAAACTCGAACAAACCTAAAGTATTACTCGAATCCAAACTGAGATTGAACCCTAACTCGAACCGAAATATTTAGTCTGGGTTTTGGTCAATCCAATAATTTGCAAAGTATCTTGTAGCCATGCCACACGATCACTTTTGGGTTTAAACTACGAGGCGTCATCCTCAACTGCCTTATTGATATTTACTGGTCGGGGTGGGTGATTGCAACCGCGGTGTGCCAGTGGTGGTGATGAATTTTGGTTTGCCGTTATAAAACTTTGATGAGAAAAAGGGTTGACATTTCACTGGAAAAATGGTTGTTTTTGGCTTTTTGCACATGTTATTGAAGTGTGTGTGTTTCTTTTTTTTTTTTTTTTTTAAATTTTCCCATTAAAATGTTGGGAGAAAAAAATTTAAAAAAAAAAGAAGAAGAAAAAGACAAAAATGAAAAAAGCATTCCCACCTTGGGTTCTAAGAATCTTTAGCCGCGCCATCGCCTCGCTCTGGACTCGAATCGGTCGAAAGGAACCCTAGTTTTCTCCGTCTTCGCTCACCGATCTCAATCTCTCACACTGTACAAATCCATGCTTTTCCTCTCATTTCGATCTCCCATTTGAAGAATTCAGAATATACGAACACTCGTAGAAGCAGGCAGTAGTTATTGACATGTATAGAGATCGAGGGGGAGGAAGCTCGTTGAAGGGTGGGGAGATGTTGGATCGGAAGCGTATCAACGATGCGTTGGACAAGCACTTGGAGAAGTCTTCCCCTTCTACATCTAGGAACAAACCATCCTCTACCTCCATACCTTCCACCTCCATTGGCGCCGGAAAGCACATCGACCCCCGCGACCCCCGGGCACCTTCAAACCTTACTTCCCAGAAGAATAAGCTCTCCGATGGTACGTGGGATATAAACTTATTTCATCTGCAAACGCTTTTAACGGTCACGCTGAATTGTTAGTTGTTTTAAGTGAAATGTTTGAAATTTTTGGTGGTTATGGTGACATTTTTGGACGTTGATTGAAAATTTCTATATGGTCTTAATTTTTTGAATATTTCCACTCTGAAAATTCAAACTGTCCCTTTTATTCTACAAAACTCACGTTACATATATTGGTGGCTTTAAGATCTGGGACACTTGCCAAATATATTCACATTTCATTGGTAGAAAATTTTATGTGTTAAGCAGTGGACTTCTCCTGTGAAGTTCATTATGATATGAGTTAAAAGTATAATGAGTTATTTTCTTTGGGAGATAATGAAGCTTGAACGGGTTTCAATTATTAAGCTGTACTTTTAATCTCATTGGGGGTTCCTTTGGTTCTTTATTTTGGGATCTTGTAAGTTTTATACAAGAAAGAACCATAGTTTTAAAAGGCGAGGCGGAGGCTTGCCTTGAGGCCCTCCTCGGTCTTGGGCAATTGTCTGGTGCCTTGAGGCGTTGCTAGGAGGCAATTTGATTTTTTTTTTTTTTTTGCTTTAACAATTCAAAAACATGACCCAATAAGTTGGAATTTGGAAGCAAGGAAGTTCGCATCATATAGATATATATCTTCTTGTTTTCTGTCGTTTCTTCTACAACATGTTGCCGCGTTTTGAGCAGAAAAATCGATATCCAAGAGGCATGTTACCCTTTTTCTTACTAGCTACTCATGTTCTTTTTGTGATAAATGGTTATGTCATATTCCACATTTAGTCCTCTCATCATTCTAGATAGTGACGAGATGCAAACTACGAGACACAATAACATGCGATGATATACATACTGGAATTTGATCAATTTATTTTGCTTTTTTTCCAAAATAAGTTATTTGTTTTACAGCGTTCAAACCTCCTATTTGTATCGGGTTGTCAAGAGACTTACGCCTCAATCGCCTCGAGGCGTATGGCTTGCCTCATCAAGGAAAAACGCCTCTAGGCATATTTCTGCCTTTTCGAACTTTGGAAAGAACTGAGGTTGCAGAGAAGATTGAGTTAAGTTACCTTTTTGAAGTAAAAGGGATGATAGTGAAGTGTTTATTTGCTGGCAAGTCTGCCCAAAAATGTTCAATTACTGTAGTGAGGTTGGATAAAGGATTTTTCTGCTGTTTATTTATTTAGATTCAAACTATAAAGGGCACTTTTTCGACTTCACAATTTACCTTTACTTGGGATTTCCTGATATATGCATTAGAAAGTCTCTCTCCGCCCCTGGTTCTTAAGTTCCAAGAACTATTGTTGTTGAAAGCTTTGTTCTTTCACTTTTCATTTATTTGTTCTGTTTTTAAGCTCAATTTTGATAATACTTATCATGTTTAACAGCAATCAGGCTGCATAAAAATATTATTGTAGTTATGTACGCGGTCTTATCTTTATGGCTGTACTTGTAATTGTGTCCAGAGATATATGTTTCTCTACTGACGTCGATATGGCAGATGTGTGTATGTAAGCCCCAGAAAGTGATGGTAATGTTTGCTTATTTTGCAGACGAATCTGAAACAGACAGTGAAGAGTCCGATGTTAGCGGTTCTGATGGAGATGATACATCATGGATTTCTTGGTTTTGTAACTTGAGGGGCAACGAGTTTTTTTGTGAAGTTGATGACGAATATATTCAAGATGATTTCAACCTTTGCGGATTAAGCAGTCAAGTCCCATATTATGATTATGCACTTGATCTAATTTTGGACGTTGAATCCTCTCATGGTAACAGGTTTAATTTGTTTTGAGCAATTACTTATTTATTTGTCTTTTCAAATTTAACAGCCATTGCTCAAGTTTCTATTGTGGTCATTGTTATATTTTGATAGTTGTCCAACCTACATGCCTTGCCTGCAGCATTCAGTGCTATTGTAAACTCTCTTTTTGTTCTCTTGAAATTGAGAAAGTGAGACCATTTTTTATTTCAACACGAAAATTGGAACTCTCGAAACTCAACTCTCGAAATTTAAGTGTCATAATTGGACTGTCTATAATGCTTGGGCTAACAATACAAAAGTTTGATTCTACTGTGTCCTTTTTGGCCTTTGGAGGTAAAACACTTTACATAAAAGTGTTACCCGCTCTATTTTTTTTTTGGTACAGTTCCTTTTATGTTGACCTAGAGCTGGCTGGTTTGGTTTGGTGAAGGAACATTTGAAAATGTAAGAGAAGCCATCGTCTCTGCTTTAGTCCTGAAGTAAAGATTGGTTAAAGAGGGAATTGGAAATTGATAAATATCAGTGTGTTTGGATGCTTTAAATTTTACAAAAAGAAATTTTAAACTATAGGTGTTGGCTAGTAATTGTTCAAGAAGGAGGGTCCAGCTGCTGTCAACATTAATTAGCAAATTTTCTATTAATCACAACAGAAATAATGCAGGGCCAACCAGGAAGTAATGGAAAAGCCTCAAAAGAGTCCCTGCAAAACTCTGAAGAAAGTCATTTCCAATTCAAGTCTTAATGTCAATCAATGCCCCCATGGTCCAATAATTTGTTGCCTTGTGTATTTTAAATTTTGGTTTATAAAATCTTTAGCAGCTAAAGGCATTGTAAATTATTGTCGTATAATGCTTCAGGGAGGCATTTCTTTGATTTTATAGTTTTCATGCTATTTGGTTTCATGCAGAAGTAGAGAAGCCTTTTTCTCACTTGTTGCGGAAAAAGGGTGGGAAAGAGGGATTTTTTTTTTGGAAGGGAGGGGTGTTGGTTTAACAAAAATAACTTTCTTTTATGTGTAGAAACTCCCACCTTTTTCCTTTTTTGTTTTCAGTTGCTTTTTACCTTTTTATTTCTTGACCAGAGAGAAATTGAGGAATTTAGAGGGTAAAGTGCAAAGGTATCATGGACCAACTGATTTAGAAGAAAGCTGGTATTACTTCTAGACTAAAAAACAGAGAGCTGCTGAGATTAACGAATTTCAGTATGCCATTTTATGCATTACATTTCAGTTTTCACGATAATTTAGGTGAAAAATTTTCCTTTGACTTGATATTTTCGAGTATTATGATCAGTTTTATACACGTAAATGTTTAAATTTGTTCCTTACCAACTAACCCTGTTATGTAGAAGTCTCCACTAAAACTTAGTAGTTTTTTAAAACTGATATATTGGAGAAATTGATTCGGGTTTAAAATGAAAGGTAAACCCATTCGCGCGCCCTCGGTATGTTGGGGTGATGTAAGGTGAAATTTATTTGATTGAGTTGACTGTATGGAAGCTCTCAACTAAAAGTATAAGCTCTGCACTAGTAGCTTCCTTTAAATAGAGAAATATTTCCCCACGAAAAGGAAGGATCATTATTTCATCCTTCACTTTTTGCAGTTCTTTAATTTTTCAGATTTGTGTGAAGTAAAGAGTTTGAAGCTAGAAAGTTCACTTATGGAGTGCGTGTATACAGGATCTTGCTTATATGAGGTTACCTTATTCTAAAAGTGAGAATACTTTTGTTTTAGCACTTTGAAAACTTGTAGTAGTATACATTTTATTTGAGTACTTACTAAATTGAATACGTTTATTGAGATTCATTTTCAATTGCATAATAACAGAAGTATAAATGGTAAGCGTAGATGAAGAAGACTAAGGGTACTAAAACCTGTGGCATGTTTAATCCACCAAATTAGACTGCATAAACAAAATTAAATAGAAGGAATATATTTTTTAAAATAATGTCTAAATCATCTATTTTATCCAGTATATTCTGTTTCATACCCTGTATTTTGTTACTAAAAAGGGAATGACAATTATCCTTTTTCATCCCCCTTAACTCCATATATTCCTACCATTCATCAATCTTTTACTGAACTTCATATTCCATCTATTCTGGTTTTAAACATAACCTTCTTGTTTAATGTTTGAGATGGCCTCAATAACTTAGAAGATGATCGTCTAGTCCCATGCTTGTTTTGAACAAGACTTCAGTTGATTTATAAATGTATTTGTGCTCGGTTACAACTTACAACTTACGGCAAAATTTCTGTGGTATGTCCATATTCTAATTTGCTTACACAACCTAAAGATTTGTGAATAACATTAGCATTAGGAAGGATATAGCAGTTACAGTTAATAGCAGGAATCCACATCCTTACAACAACAATCAGCCACAGGATTATCTCAACAATTGCAGCACCAACCAGCTACTTAATCATCCTTATAGCTGTAGCATTCATTCTCAGGAAATACACAGAAGCATCTTCATAATTTCAGCATTAATTTGTTTGCACTCTAATAATGCCACTTCTATAAAATTTATATGCTTAGGGGTGTGGTTGACAGATTTTATAAAGTACGTTTGTTTTGTGCTCTGGTTTATCTATACTTCTGTTTCTGGCTCGCACTGTAATGAACTTTGGGTTCTGCAGAATGCTTCCTTTGTTCTCTTTTATCATGCTTTCTTTTTAGTTTTTAAAATTTCCACAAACTGCCATTTAGCTTTGGTTGTTCTTTTTCATTGCCTTGCCTTTTCATGCTGTGATTATTTGCTGGGCATTCTTCCTTACTTTTTCTGATTCTTATGATGCCTGTGGCTTTTTTCCCCTCTCTCCCTCAAATGGGGATAAATAGGTGATATGTTCACTGAGGAACAAAATGAGTTGGTTGAATCGGCAGCAGAGATGCTTTACGGTCTCATTCATGTCCGGTACATTTTGACAAGCAAGGGAATGGCTGCAATGGTAACATCATTATTTATTATTATTATTAGTGAGATTACATATTTGTTGTTGGATCTCTCCATTTATTGTGGAATTATTATATAACTCAAATGAGATGCAAATTTTTCAGTTGGAAAAGTACAAAAACTATGATTTTGGTAGATGCCCAAGGGTTTACTGCTGTGGACAGCCTTGCCTTCCAGTTGGTCAATCAGACATTCCACGTTCAAGCACCATGAAGATATACTGTCCGAAATGTGAAGATATTTACTACCCTAGATCCAAGTACCAAGGCAGTATCCTACATTATGCTTCTATTTTTATTTTTTGAAGCTTCTGTATTCTGTTTAATTTGCTTACTTAACTAAGTTGCTCGTGTGCGCGCGCACACACACACACACATAAAAGGCACATATAAATGCAATCGCTAACTTCTGAAAAAAACTCCACTAGACAGGCCCTTAGTTTCCTACTCTAGAAATCGATAGATTCCAAATATGGTAGCCGATGATGCTGAACAAATAAACATCTAGCACTTGTTGGTTTTCTGACTTGGGCTTTTAATCGAGAAAGAAAAGTTTTCTTATATCTGTGATGTTGAATTTCTGGCCCCAATTGACCCTGTAATACTGCTAATCTTAAATCCTAACAGGATGATAAAGCCAAGCTATACTATCTCTTAATGTCATTAAAGAACCAGAGAACTACTTGGTTATCTTGATTTACTCTAAGGGAAAGCACTCAGCTAGGAAAATGAGTAATTCAGGAATGACATAAGTTGGTGCCTAAACATGTGCATTGTGGTATAAATATCTGCTGTGGCTTTCTGAATTTTCAACACCAAATTTGTGGAACCCATTCCTCAACTGATAAAAGACATTGACGGTGCTTATTTCGGTACCACATTCCCTCATCTCTTCTTGATGACATATGGACACCTGAAGCCACAAAAGCCAACACAAAGTTACACCCAAAGAGTTTTTGGCTTCAAGCTTCACAAGCCTTGATGCAGAGCAGAGGAGTTTCCAGTCGGGGAATTGGGATCAAATTTTCTGGCCAGAAGTGGTTCTTATTGGCTTCAATGATGTACAACTTTTTAATGGTCCTGAGTGGGTCAATAACAAGTCAGGTAAAAGGAGATGAATTCAAGGAAATTGAATGATCAATGAGATGCTCCATCTTGCAAACTAATTGTTTAAGCTCTTTCCATAAATACTACACTGCATATGTAATTTTTATTACCTTTTCAGGTTTTGTAACTGTTTGAAATTGAATTTCTATGTTACCATCGTGTGTTCATGTATATTGGAACTATATTTTTCCTAATGGAGCTACCGTACAGGACTGTTTCAAATGTAATCCTGTATGATGCCGTTAACATTTACTCAGTAGGGTTTACGCTGACAGGAAAAATTGGGGGAAAAATAAGGGGGTGAAAATATTTCACTTGTGACTTTCTTGTTTCTATTTGATGAGATGAGATGTTCTGACAGTTGACAAACATGGTACGCATGTTGGTAGCAGGTTTTCTTTATTGGATTTAAGTGTTTCGGCTAGCGGTTGAACCAAGCTTGTTTGATAATTGTTTACCCTTTTCATTTTTTTTTTTTCCCTAGTGTTTGATAAAATTTGGTTGATTAGGAGTGGTGTTTTTATTTTTTAATTGGAAAAATGACATCATAAGACAAAATATACAATAATGGATGATGCTAGTAGTCTTAATCAGTAAATTACATTGTGGGCTTTTGTCAACTCATTACTCAATTACCAAAAATTAATCAATATAGTATTATATTACTTTCGTCTCAAAAGGATGGTTATATTGCTTTTTTCACATAGATTAAGAAAAGTTCATTTAATAGTATTGAAAAAGTAAATTTTAACATTATATATCTAGAGTCTTTTTCAAGCACTTCTTTGGAGTTTTATTCAAAAACTCCCCTCTCATGTGGCATACATGGATGTATATTATGTAGATTTAAAACACACATGATTTAAGTTTAAAATGCACGTGGCGTGCATCTATGTACGCCATATGAGGTGGGAAGTTTTTTAATAAAACTTCCGAGAAGTCCTTGAAAATTTCCCCATTTATCTGTTATACATTTTCATTTATTAATTATTCTATTTAATAATTATGCGCATTAAATAAATATAGGTATATAAAAGAACTAATATTTTAATTATTTTTTAAAAAGGAAATTAGACTATATGATAACGATGAAAAAGGAAACTAAACTATCTTTTGGAACTAAAGTGGGACGTTCGATCTCCAGAGCAGCTCAGTTTTTGTATGCTAGAACCTGCTCCATTTAAAAGGGAAACCAAAAGACGGGTGGATCAATTTGCCATCCCTTTCAATAATTGCCCAGTTTTTCAATCTTTGCTCAACTTCTACATTTATTTTGTCTGCTTAATTGCTTTCTATATAATTGATTACATAAGCCTAATGAGAAAGCTTTAAAAAAAAAAGTAATAATAATGAGAAGAAGCAGGGACTTCTGTGAAATAACTAATTAGTGTATGCTTTTCTGTTAGTACGTTTTACCAACTTAACCTTTGCTTTCATGATAATTACTTTGGGAAATTAATATATGAGATATTTACATACATTGTACATTATTTACCTCTATTGACAATTTCGTACTTGTATTGCTTTATGTACTTTTGAGTTAAGTGAATATAAGTCAAGACATTTCCTTGTTAACTAGATAAATACTATATAGCGCAGCTGGTGTTTAGAAATATCGTTGTATGTGTGATGATAAATTCTACAGACTGTTTTGTACAGAAGATTGTTGTATATTCTAATTTGTTTAACGTGAAATCAATATATGATACTTATGTTATTTACTAATCTAATGCTTCTACATTGTTACGTTATCTTTTGATGTTACAAAAACTAAATACGTCATACTTCTTTGTTGAAACCTCCTAAATTGGGTTTTTTTGTCGACAGTGTTTTGCAGTTGAAAAATGTACAGAAAACAATAGCACCTGCTCCCATAAGTCTATGTTATAGAATACGAATATTAACTGGATATTATTTAATATTTTGTATTAATAATCGCTTTGCCGGATGATTATTAATTAATATATTCCTTGTGTTAAAATGAATATAATTTGGTTGACTTAGCTCATTAATTAAGGCGTGATTAGTACAGGAATATTGGTTTAATTATGGGATAAATTGTTTAATTTTGACCCAATCATAAGTGGTCAGCAATTCTTGCATCTCAAGGGAAGTGTCTGGACAGATGATACTTTCCCTAAATATTCGGCCAGAAAACAGAAGAATAAAAGAACGATCATGCCCTTCCCCTTTTTTTTCGTTTTTCCCCCTTGGAAGAACGAAATTTTAAATTATTATAAATTATTAGTAAATAAATTGTATCAAAAAAAAAATGATTACAGACATTTTTAATCAAGTTAGTTTTTTTGAGCTGAGTTGGTTAATCAAATTCAAACAAGAAATTGGAATCTAGTTGAGCATTGGAAATTTTAAAGAGAAGTGGCAATAACGGGTGCAAGAAATGTCAGAAGTTGAGCGCGTGCAGATGCTTTAAGGGGTTAGCAGAAAAATTACATTTTTGCATAAAAATGAGCTATTAACATTATATCACTACATCAGAGGAGTTTTGTTCACCTCATTTAACATGAGTATTTATACTTCCTGTTAAATGGGTATTAATTCCAATACACTCTTCGTGAATAAAAGGGGGGGAGAGAGTGTTGGTATTAATTAGGACTAACCTCCATTTAACAGGAGGTATAGATACCCGTGTTAAATGGAATGAATAAAATTACACTCGGAATTTTAAGGAACCAACATTAGTTCTTTAGAAAATTTCCAAATCGGACAGGTTCAACATGTCAAAAGTCAAGGAATCGCCTATATATGATGCATTAGGTACTTGACCCGTCCAATTAAATCCTGATTGGTCGTTGGGGTAGTTTATCATAGTGACCATTACTTAGCCGCCACTCGACAGATTTTGCGTGTAGCCTATTTAGACAAAGGCATCGATTCACCCTATCAATTACATTGCATGTGGCATAGGCTCCGTGGCAATTATGTAAAGTATCTTTGATTTTTACTTGTCAAAGTAAGTTACGTTATAAAATTGATGTCCAAAAAACCGTCTATCATTAGCTCCCAAGATATGCAAACCAGTTAGAAGGCATCCCAACCTTTGAAGAACACCTCTCCATAGTATGTTTGATCATACAACATTTCATTTCAGGGTAATTGGTGCAAAAGATCCCTACCTTTCAAGTCTTTTGTGCAACTCGTCCCTACCTTTGCATTTTTTGACAATTTCATCCTCACCTTTACATTTTTTGGTAGAAATCATCCCTGCCATTAAATCCCTCCGTTTGTTAACTCTATTTTGAATATTATATATATAATTATATTATATAAAGCCTAAAATAATACACTAATTATTATTTTTTGTGTTTTTAAAAAATTAATGCACTAAAATCTTAATACGTCAATAAAATATTAGATAAGATTAAAGAAGAGAAGTGTATTTTATTTTATTTGTTTTACATGGTTTAAAATTGAGTACTAAAAAGATGCATAGTTAAAAAAGTATAATAAGCAAAATAATTAACAACGATGCCGCCTAAATAAAATCAAATATAATTTCATTATCTGATAATCTTCTTGAATATCATATATATATGTATATTCTCTTCACTTCTTCCGATAGTTATATATTCTCTTCAATAGTTTGAACTATTGAAAGAAGTGAAGAGAATATAACTATAGGAAGAAGTGAAAAGAATATACATATATATATAATATTCAAGAAGATTATCATTTTATTTAGGCGATATCGTTGTTAATTATTTTGCTTATTATACTTTTTTAACTATGCATCCATTTAGTACTCAATTTTGAATCATGTAAAACAAATAAAATAAAGCTAACTTATATTCTTTAATCTTATCTAGTATTTAATCTTATTTAATATTTTATTGACGTATTAAGATTTTAGTGCATTAATTTTTTAAAAATACAAAAAATAATAATTAGTACATTAATTTAGGTTTTATATAATATAATTATATATATAATATTTAAAATAGAGTTAACAAGCGGAGGGATGTAACGGCACGGATGATTTCTACAAAAAAAAATACAAAGGTGAGGATGAAATTGTCAAAAATGAAAAGTAGGGATAATTTACACAAAAGGCTTGAAAGGTAGGGACCTTTTACGCTAATTAGCCTTTCATTTCAAGTTGGCGACAAGCTTTGGTTCTTTCCCAGTTTGAGACAATACGAACTAGATATAATTAATTTTCTATTTGTATTTCAAACGCTCTATTTCATTCTTTTTTTTTTTTTGGGGAATTCTCACAGGATATAAATTAAATATTACTAATTTTCTATTTACACTTTAAACACTACTTTTTCTTTTCTTTTTTTTTTTTTTATATACAAAGATATATAAGAGAGTGATTTGTGTGATTCAAATCCAAAACTTTCTGTAGAAAACTTGAGCATGATTGGCGTTGCGCTAAATGCGAACCACGGCGGTGAATTTCATTCTTAGTTAATGCAAATAAACAAATAAATAAATAATAAAATAACTCCGAAGCCGCTAATGACAAACTCACATGCATTGGGTAAATTTCATAAAAGGTCCCCAATTTTTATAAAAAGTGATAATTTCATCTTTAACCTTTTTATCAAGGCCATTGATCCCCCAATATTTTAAAAATATGCACAAAGAGTCCACATATACTATTTTGTCTATTTTTATTGTTCGCTTTTTAAATAAAGACAATTTTACCTTTTATTTAAATAAAAAAATAAGAACATAAAATGTTTTGAAAATTTATTTTGATTTCTCTACCACTTTCTTTTTCACATATGTATACATATTCATATGTATATCGTTTTCTTTTCCACCCGCTTAAAACAAGCTATATATACACATTGGTCAATGTATTATTTTTTCCATTCATTACGTAATATCACCACCACTACTAATATCATAGTTAATTTAGACAATGAACTCTCCGAAATTTAGAAGTAAATAAACAATGATAATTGAGATGTGATTGATACTCACGTCATAAAAATTAGAATGATTAAAAATGTATGAATTTTTCTTACAAAAAAATTGAAGTTTTGAATTACTGGTAAGAAAAGAAGGAGGATTTTTTCCCCTTTTATTTTCACTACACGTCTACGTATCACTAAAAATGGGAAGTAAATCACCTTTTAATTATCGTAGAGGCAACATAAGTTGAAGTATAACCATTCCCCACTCAAAAAAAAAAATGGCGTGGTAGTACTTTGTGGAAATTTGGAGTTAAGTAACATATTTTTTCATTCTTTTATTTAAATATTTTACATTTTTCAAAATTTTTTTGTAATAAAAGGTAAAATGGTTGTTTTGTAAGCCTATAAATATGAAAATTAATAGAAATTGCTCATATAGACATTTTGTGAATATTTTTGAACATTGAGGACCCATAGCTTTGAAAAAAAGTTATGAAATTATTACTTTTGGCAAATATTGGGGGACCTTCTGTTAAGTTTATCCTTAAATATAAGGACCATAGCGCAATTATGTTTCAATCCATATCTGACGGAGTGGCACATTCTGTAATAATCTCACAATCGAGGGGCAACTATAAAGCAAGCAAATCATTTATAGTACGTCCACGGCTTTATTTTTGCGGCCGGTCGCCATTGGTATCAAAATTTATCCTTTTTCTCAGACACCATTAAAGCTCCTCGTAGCATCCGCTCTCTCACTCTCTCTCACACACTCACGCCCTAAAATCTTCCGTTTACACATAGATACAGATATACACACGCGGATATTCATTGACCCCAAGGGCCACCGTCCATTTGAAGGAGTTGAGGAAGAAAGTGTAATTGCAGAAAATCCAGGAATATTTGAAGGTTTTGCAGAAATATTGAAGGTGTTTTGTGAATTTGGGGGTTTGGTTTTATATATGTAATGCGTCAAAAAAATCTGAAGTTCAGATCGGAACAGAAAGCAGTGGCATCTCTTCCGATTTCAACCCCACCCCACTGCCCCCTTCTTCTCTTACCCAGAAACACCCTCATATTTTTCAAAATTTTAATACGACTACCCAGTATAATTCGCCTTCTGTGAATAACACCAGCCTTCAGATCCTTATTAATGATGAAAATCGACAGCACGGTCAGAATGATCGGTTTGCCATCAAACCCTCTTCTCTGAAGAGGCCCTATGTTCAACAATTTTCGAGTTCGATTACAAAGACACCGACTTTGTCAAATTCCCTTCATAGATACGGGTTGTCTGGGCCAAACCGACCTTCGAAATTCAATCTTCTTTACACGAGGTCTCAGAAATTGTTGTCCGACTTCAACCACCATGTTCGTTACCTACGCCGCCGCATGCGCCTCCATCTCCGTCTCATACTCCTCCTTAGTCTTCCTTTCTTTTACTTCCTGGTTTCCCATCCTTCCAGCTCCTTTATTCTTGATTTCCTCTCGGCCTTTGCCTTCTCTGCTGCTCTCCTCTTTTCTCTCAATTTGGCCATTCCGAGGCTTCCCATTATATGGTTGTGTCTTGCCAGGTCGCTTCCAGTTAAAATTCGTGCAAAGAAGCAGGTGAGCTGGCCACATATACCCGTACTCTGGTCAATTGGGTCTTCACAGAAGGCGGATAAGAAGGCATTATCAGGGTATTATGTGCAGGCGTGCAGCAACGGTGATGTTTATGAGGGCGAGTTATACAAGGGAAAAAGTAGTGGAAGTGGGGTTTATTACTATTACATGAGTGGGAGATACGAGGGGGATTGGGTGGATGGCAAGTATGATGGATATGGAGTTGAGACATGGGCGAGGGGCAGTCGATATAGAGGACAGTACAAGCAGGGGCTTAGGCATGGTTTTGGAGTCTATAGGTTTTACACAGGAGATGTCTATGCTGGGGAGTGGTGTAGTGGGCAGAGTCATGGGTGTGGTAGTCATACCTGCGAGGATGGGAGTCGTTATGTGGGGGAATTCAAGTGGGGCGTTAAGCACGGTCTTGGACACTACCATTACAGGTAAAGAGGCTGATGTCTTATTTGCATTCTATTTGTTGTGCAAGTGTTTCTTGTTGTTTGTTTGCTTTTTTCCTCTTCTTGTTGTTTGATTTATGAAAAATATTGAAGTATAGGTTTTTTTTTAAATAGGTGACCCAAGAAAATTCTGCGTCAGTAAAACAAATAGTCTGTTCACTGTAAAGCTTGAATTTGTGTTTATTAGTCAATATATGGTGTTTTGCTTGAACTTATAATTAGCCAATATGGAGTTTTAGTTGGATGTATATGCAATCTTGTATATGCGATCTGTCGAGAAGTCTGTGTTTTGTTTCACAAGATGGCATTTATAATTTAGTTCCTCTTGAGCAATTGTTGGAGGTTATTACATCTTCTGTCATTCTTAAGTTCTGAACTACTAAGTTCTATTCTGGTTCTGTAATACCATTTTGTCATGCCTTTTCATTCCACTTGAATGAATATTCTAGTATTTGAAATCCTTTATTTGCTTTCACACTCCAGGTGTTGACTTGGCCACATAACCATCAACTTTTTGCAAGCATATGGTAGTCCGATGTTTTTATGTCTTGTTACCTAGATTTCAAATGGTCCAGTAATAATGCAGTGTCTCTAAATGGTATATCACCTTATGAACATGTGAAGGGAAAGAGGATGGAAATGTAATATAGAGTTTTAAAAACTAAATAAGAAGAAAGGTTTAGCGTTGATTTCACTTCTTGTTCTCTGCTAGTGAAGTGAGTTACTAAGATCAATTAGGAAGGAACCTTTTACTGGAAAGGCGAATCATAATTAGCTATTACAGAGAGGCAGTAGCTGTCACTTTTCTTTATTTTACAAATATTCCTCTTTCAAAGGACCTTAGCTTTGACGGCGCAGGTTGCTATCTTTCCTTTACTTTAGGGTTACCCCCATTAGGTTTCTACTTTTGTTTTAAAATAGAAATTTGTCCAACTGTTTCAACCAATGTATTTCGTGGAAACCACACCATTTCATTTTTATTCTAAAAGAAAAATAGAAATCCAACGAAGGCTTGATTACTTTATTGGTAGCCACAAAGTTGAGATCGGAAGAGCAGAATCCGGATGGTACTAGGAGAATAAGATTGAACTGGATAAGATAAACAGTATAGATGTTAGTGGTGCTATTTTGAATTAGAGTTCAAAGAATATTATCCTCATTAATCGCCCGAATGCCATCCACCTACCATCCATGTAATTTTATATTAAAATTTTAATCTGATTAGTTTCACTGTGCCAATGTGTCCTAAAGGCATGTGCATGGACTAATTAAACCTGCAATTCCCTGAACATGAATTGCTTTGCTTTGTCCATTCTTGCCTTCTCCTTGACAATTTCTCATAAGAATGTTATGTCGTTGTGCTTACGCTAGTTGGACTTTTAATCTATTATAGAACGACTCAAATTGCAACTTAACAACGCCTAAAGACCCAATCAATTATCGAAATAACCACTTTTATCTGACAAAGTATCCCACCTTTTCCTTTCCCTCTTTGCTTTTAAGTCCCAGG
Source organism: Nyctanthes arbor-tristis (assembly GCA_963692815.1). Taxonomy (NCBI): domain Eukaryota; kingdom Viridiplantae; phylum Streptophyta; class Magnoliopsida; order Lamiales; family Oleaceae; genus Nyctanthes; species Nyctanthes arbor-tristis. The sequence continues at coordinate 36,973 of CAVNYN010214759.1, read as the reverse complement.
TAAACTGAAATGATTAACATAAAGATCATATCCCCTGGGTTCTCTCTCTTTTGGTTCAAGTAGAATTTAGATGAAAGATAATATTGGAAGGATGTGATGTTACATAGGATGCAGCTGTAAAGGTTAGTTTAAGTGTGATCAAGGTACTACTATTTTTGTAAAAAATTAGGGAATTGAAAGTAATTGGCAATGAATTTCTTTTCATCTGCTGGGACCTGTGAATTATACCCCAAAATTTCAGTAAAAAAAATGAATTAGTAAGAAGTAGGGCTGGGCATTGGGTCGGGTTTGCTCCCAGTTGGGTTTCAGTTTTTGGACGGCTCAGTTCTGAAACCTGAGTCAACTCTGGTTGAGTCAGGTTCGCGGGTTGGGGCTGCCCGCTACTGCAACAGGCCCAAAATGAGGGGAAAAAAATTAAAAAACCGGTCCAATATCACAACAGGCCCAAATTCATTGATACAATCAGTTAGAAAAAAAAAAACCTAGTCACCCAGCATTTCTTTGAGGCTTCTATCCTAAACTCTTGCAAGTTGGGGAATTTGAGAAAAGTAAATCCAAAGGTCCCCCGCAAATCATGATGATACAGAAAGAAATTAAATCATGGGCGGCAGGGGCAGCGGGTAGCAACGGCGGATGATAGAGTGGATGGCAGCATTCAGCATACCAGCAGTCGCAGCAGCAGTGCGACAGAGCGGGAGCGGGAGCGGTGGGCGATGGCAGTCTGTAGAAGTGGTCAGTGGAGGAATTTAGGGTTCGTTTATTTGACTCTTTGTGCATTGGAGGAATTGTACTAAACTAATTGACAATTGTGATTTGTTGTCTTCAATTCAAATGATAAATTCAAATTGGGGAAAGAAAACGTGTCCATGATGTAATTTCCATGGGGAAAATAATAATAATAATAAAGAACCCAAATTCGGGTTGAACGCGTAGTAAATCGGGTCTAACCTGGGTTCAACCCGCTTGTACCCTCGCAACCCAGAACCTGACACGACCTGAATCGGGTTCTCCATTTTCGACCCGTAATCGATCGTTCTTCTCTATAACCCGACTCAACCCGACCTAATGCGGGTTGGGTTTTCAGGTTTCCTTATCCTTTGCCCAGCCCTAGTAAGAAGCATGTTGCTTTTCACATTTTGTTGCCGCTACGGAGTTGTGTCTGAATAGTGCGTTGATTGAAACTGATTGGTGAACTTCAATTTGACTTTGTTATTATGAATATGGGGAAGCGATGTGACATTTTTTAGCTCACCGCACAATTTGAAGTTTCATTTTGAATTCAATGCCTTTGTATATTGTAGAAAGATGATATGGCATCATCTTAGCAAGAAATTTCTTGGGAGAACTCTCTGCATTTTTTGGAAAAAGAAAAAAGAAACTTTGTAATTCCCTTTTGTGCTTTTCATTCAACCCAGAGTTGCTTCTCTAGATAAATATTCATTGTTGCTAATGAAGCCTAAAACTTCTGGAAGGACAAAAGCTATAAATATGCATTTGCTAATGAAGGATGATTAGAATATTGACCCTGTTATGTTGTGACTGCAGAAATGGTGATAGATATGCTGGAGAATATTTTGCTGATAAGATGCATGGTTTTGGAGTCTATTTTTTTGCAAATGGACACCGTTATGAGGGTGCTTGGCATGAGGGTAGAAGACAAGGGCTTGGTATGTACACGTTTAGGAATGGGGAAACTCAGTCTGGTCACTGGCAAAATGGGGTTCTTGATGTTCCCAGCACACAGAGCAGCTCAACGCCTGTTTCTCCTGTTGCTGTCTACCATTCAAAGGTGCTTAATGCAGTTCAGGTAATCTTTCTTGTTGCGTGTGGTCTGGTCTTGTTATATGTTAAGGTTTAGGTCGAGCTTTTACGTTTATTTCGTGAACTGTAAATTTGTCTCCTGTGCATATCAGTAGTTCGCCCTTTAAAATGGCTGTTTGTAATGAGCTTGTTACCAAATAAAAGCAGCATCTGATAGATTTAACTAGGAAAAATTATTCATTATGACTTGTACCACACATTCAGTTGGGGGGGAAAAAGGAAGAAAAAATCAGTAAATTCATTTGTTTTCTTTTTCATTACTTTCGTGATCTGAACTCAATACAGACTTACTACATTCCTATGGGGGTTGGCTGCATGAATCTTTCTTTTTGTTCCACTCTGCCCAGGACTGCCCAATAGCTAAATTAGCTCAAGTTATTTCAATTGCCGGCCTCTATATCACTATAGTTCAGTACTTCTCCTCTAAGTTTACCAATTACCATGATCATTTTCCTAGATTCTTACAAAACAGAAGTTATTGGTGTAGTGTTTGCAGAATTGGAATGATTTGAACCTGTAGTTCTTTAGAGTGACAATCTTCTTGGACAAATGCTTTATAACATCCATATACTCGGTGAGATCGGAAGAGCGTCGTGTAGGCACTCTCTAAAGCTCATCGCATGCGTCCATCCCTAAGAACCCTTATCATACGGTTATTCAAGTGAAAACCTTCCTTGACTTCCCTGTAGGTGCTCTCTTTGCATCAAGTTTCCCCAATTGATTTTTTCAAACTTAAAATCAAATTTTGTTCCTGAAGCCATCAATTGTTAGTTGTTTTGTTTAACGATATCTCCTAAAATGTTATATTATTTTAGCTTAAAGCTACAGTATTTTTAAAAAGACTTCCGTAGCATCTTTTGGTTTTACAAACGAGGTTTAACACACTCATCCTCTCAATACGCATCTTTTGGATTGATATAATTTGTCGAATGGTTTTGTCAATTTAGTTATACCTATTCATTCAGACACTCCTAGATATCAATACGTATACACTCTGGTTCCAGAACCATTTCAACATTCAATATTTTAGGGCTTTCTTCAATTCTGAGTTCTGATGCATTTACTACCCCAAAGGAAAGGAAGTCTCTTCTTTTCCCAGTGATAGTAGCCTTTTCCTATTTGAGTACTTGTACCATGATTTCCATTCTAGAATATCACGAAATGCTGTATCTGGATTCCCCAAATTTTGGCAGACGCTCTTCCGACCACACTTGACACTTGAGAAGTCTTGTGGTTTGTGCTCCTTGATGGCCTTTAGTCACTCCTTCCATGTCAAAGGGAACCTGTCAATATTCTTTCTATTTCACCTCTTTGACAACTTTTCTGGCTTCACGTAACTTTCTGATTTTACTGATGAAGTTGAAACTACTTAAAATGAAGCATCACTTTAAATAGGATCTCTTATGAGTTTTTGGTTAATTATCAGGAAGCAAGACGGGCAGCAGAGAAAGCATATGAGGTGTCAAAAGTGGATGAGAGAGTGAACAGGGCAGTTACAGCAGCTAACAAGGCTGCTAATGCAGCTAGAGTAGCAGCAGTGAAGGCTGTGCAGAAGCAAATGCATCAATAAAGCGAAGAGATCTAGAATTTGCAACTAACTCGATTGTCAGTTTCAGACTAGACTTCAGCAAAAAGATGGTTAAGGGAGGTTCAAGTACTAGACCAGCAGTATTTCGTCGTCCTCCTACGCATCATTCCCTTTATCATTGTGGCCTCTCTAAATTTACTTGGTTCCTCGTAAGTACAATTTGGTTTCTTGGTGGAAGCTAAATTTTCAAGCAGCTCGCTATTTGTTGCTGACATGGTGAGAGTCGATAGTTAGAGAGGAGCGAGAGCTCTCTTTGATGGCCATCTAGCTTGTTTTTTTTTTTAATCAGTTTGTTTTTTGTAAAGTTGGGGTGGGTATAAAATGGAAGGCTGGTGTCCAGGGAAACCCCTCATCCATGCGGCCTTGTATGTGAATTAATGACTGCTGAGAAATTCAATAGAAATGTAATATTACCAAATACATTTGTGATTTGTCTGCAGTTCTTTCTACTTGTTTGCCTGATGTTTGCAAATGCAATCCTTGGTTGCGTGACTTCTCATTCATTTGTGGTCATGAGTTGGTCGAGCGTTTGCTATATGATGCTCGGCCATGGCGGCATGAGCGAGAGTCATTTAGATCAAGGCGTTTTTTACGTTCTTTTAGCCTGAACACCAGCTTCTTATTTCACTTCAGCACGTGGGAGTTTCTTCTTTCTGGAGAACATTCTCTGTTTCAACTGAAAATTAGAGCAGGGAAAGAAAGTGAAGAATCCTTGGGAGTTTATAAATAAAGAACTGAAATGTTAATTCTCAAAAAGAAAGAGAAAAGAAATATTTTTCTTGCCTTTTATAGTTTTAAATTAAAATATGACAAAATTATAATGGGATGAAATGTGCAGTGGAGATTTTAAAAAGTATTTAAAATGTATGGTTATAATTAAGTATAGTTGTCAAATCAATGTTAAAATCAATGGAAAATAAAATTATAATAGGTAAATTTTGATACGGAAATAAAAATGAGAATCAAACAATTATTTAGAACACATTGTTATAGTTATTCGAACAAGTGTTACAGTAGTTAGGCTCTTGTATTTACGTTTTTTTTTTTTTTAACTCTAACTTCCCTTTTAACCTTTTTTTTTTTTTTAAACTCTTAACTTCCTTTTTAACCTTATATATATAACTTACAATATAGAATTGAAGGGGTTTTTTATGGTAAATAAAACATGAAGAATTGGATTGGCTATTGCCATTGTCATGTATATACATAACGAGAGGGAGACTTATGCGATGTTGCCACACCAACAATGACCTGTAAATCATTCGATATCTTATTTTACCCTTACATCTTTTTTATTTGCCAAAAAATTCTCAGTTATATTATTATGTGTGGGTGTGTGACAGATATACCTTTCGCGTCTTTCAAAATTACCATAGTTTTATTTGATGATGTGTGGTATCTCTGTGCGGTATGTGCATTATCTCAGTTATATTGTTAAGTATTTGGAGTGCCATTAAATTAAATACATATTTAATGTGGGTCGTGATTTTTGTGGGTATTACTATAATAATAATAATAATAATAATAATAATAATAATAATAATAATAATTTTCTTGGTGTTGACAGAGAACCGGGTATACCCGATGTCGTGTGTACAGCAATCTAAGAAAACAGGGTATATCCTGTGTCGTGTGTACAGCAATCCAAGGCATTGTTTTAACCAACAAGAGAGAAGCTTTGTGGCCCCCGGGGGGGTGGTTTATATATTAGAGAACAAATGAGTAAGGGATAAGCAGCTAAACACACGAAATGAAAAGGGAAGGTGACTAACCGATACTGAAATTCTGGTGAAATACAAACAAATGAGGACAACTTAAATTAATGGCCAAATTGATATGTATTCTGAGCTGTAGCTAGACGACTTGCTCTGTTTGTTCCATCTGCTGATCCAATTCGGGATTGGGCTCTATGAATATGGTAAGAGTAGGAGTTGTTGGCAGAACAAGATGAAGGCGGCTGCAAATGCTAGAGACGCAAGCTGTGCACAAGGCAAACACCAAAATTACGGGGTAGAGTGTCCTCCGGGAGGAAGGAAGAAACAGAGCATTAGGGAGACGGAGAAATTCTTGATACGAATGCTCATATTAACTCGACGGGATTTCAATTCAATGGAAATGAAGGACAAGATGAAGAAAAGGGTAGTATAAAGCCAAAACTTGAACCACAACTGGAGTTGCTTCTCAATATAACAAACGGATCCCATACCTGAGGCGGCACCGTCACAAATGATTTCAAAATGTTTACAAGCAGCGGCGCTGCAGATCCAAGTACCACATTGCTTCTTCATGTTGTGTTACTATGTTAGAGAGAGAGAGAGAGTGTGTATGAATAGAACACTGGTATTAAAAGTTTTCCCAAAAAAAATCTCCTTAATTGACGTCCAAGCAACCTATAGAAATCACATTTTACTACACTAATATTTATATAAAAAAACTTTTTCAAAAAATCCAAAGAAATTTAAAATAAAAGAACAAAAAATATACCTTCTTATTCGACTAATTATTCTGAACTTCCACACCACCATTTCTATCTACATTTTTTGTCTTTTGATATATGTAGACACAAAAATTTGAGATGAGAGGGTTGTAGCGGCAATAAGAAGGGAAGAAATCCTCTTTTTCTTATCAGTAATTCATTCCTTCAATTTCTTCACAAGAAAAATTCATACATTTTAAATATTTTCATTTTTTTACCTCAATGTCAATCACATCTTAATTATCATTAATTATTTAGGTTTGAATTTCAAAGAGTTCACTACCAAAAGTTACTATAGCAGTAGTGTTGATGTTAGATAGGTAAATGGAAAACAAAATACGTTGATTAATGCGTATGCACATGTTTTGTTAAGTTGGTGAATGAGAAGACGATATATAGATAAATATGTGTAAGTGTGTGAATGAGACTGCGGCAGAGAAATAAAAATAAATTTTTAAATTTTTTTTTTCATTTAACTAAAAGGATAAATTGTCACTTACAAAAAAAAAATGACAAAAACTGTCTACAGAGACTTTTTATATATATTTTTGAAAGATTTGGGAACCTATAGCTTTAGAAAAAAAAATGTTATTGAAAAAATAGTTACTTTTTGCAAAGATTTAAGAACCTTTTGTAAATTTAACCAAAACTAAATTACATATATGACATATGTAATCCCGTTGTGGGCACCACTGTTCGATACAGGACATGTTTTAGAATGTTATGATAGCCATAGAATCAAAACTGCACTCCAAAAAAATGTCACTAAGTGCAAAACGAAATAAGGATGCAAAGTGGGGAAACAAAAATAGAGCAAACAGCGGTTGACTGGTTTGCAGCTGAAGGACACAAGTATCGCGACTTCAAGATTTTTGAAAAGTTTGAACTTCAAGGCAAAATAAAGGGTATTTTGGCCATTAATGTATAACAGCTTTCTCATTTGTGAAAGGTTAGGATATATCATAGATCATAGTGTTAGGATATGCATGTGTACTTTATTGATTCAATTTACTAGCACATAGTTTGATAAGTTCTTAAGTTATTTCAAGTTTCGTTGTAAGTTTTCATAGAGGTAAGACACGTAAATCCCCCTTTTCTCTACTTGTATATATTTTGATATCAATAAAATTCATATCTCGAATTTAAATTTTTGAGTTGAGATATACCCCCAAAAAGTCATCATTGTAAATTAAAACTATTGTAAGTGATTGTTAGGAAAAGAGAATTTATAAATAATTATTAAATAAATCAAATTAAAATAATCATAATTGTTGGTGTAAGGAAAAGAAATGATTCTCAATTATTATGGTTATTTAAGTAAATAAAAAAAAACATTGGTTTGAGCAAGTATCTTAATTGTTAGATATTCACAGTAGAAGGTCTTGAATTCAAACTACACCTACCACTTTTCTATTTCCCCATCTCCTCCTTGTATAATAATAAAAAAAGTAAATAACAAAATAATTAAAATGTGGTTTAGTGATTAGTTTTTGTAGTGGTAATATAATTTTCATTTCTTATCGTATCATACATCATATATAATATTATATGGTAATATTCAAGCATTTCGCAGAGGTGCTATTATAGCACCTCCTATCCCATGTGGTGTGCATTTGATGCACGTTATATGGATTTACGATCTCATATCGTGGATCAATGCACGCCACATATAGCACATTTGGGAGGTGCTTGAAGATTTTCATAATAAAGGATGACTCAAAATTTTGCATTCATTTGTACTTTTCTCACTAACTTTTATATTTGGACCAAAAGACCCTCAACATTTGAAAAATTATAAGATCGTCCAAATGGACAAAATTATCATTAAACCCTTAGGCTCCTCCGTTTGGCAACCAATTCAATTAATTCCTCTTATAACTAAGATTAAATTTCAAATGCACATAATATAGGAATATAGAAAAGTGATACATGTAGATGGAAACATGAGATGTGTGCATTAAATATATATATCTATCCGATCTAAACTAAACATGATTTTATATCTCTCTGCACACAAGTCATTTCTGTGTACTCTTGTGGAATGTGAATATGAAATTCAATTTAATTATAATATGATTAGACTTAAATGGGTGCCAAACGGAGTTTAAGAGTTTAATGATAAAATTGTTTATTTGAATGAACGACCCTAATTTTTCAAAGATTAATTATCATTATTGAAATTGATTTATAATGAAAAATTATAATGAGGTAAAATGAGTAGTGTAAATTTAATAGAAATTTAAAATTTATAATTATAAATGAAAAATTATTAAATCAGTAATAGACGATCTTATAAAAAGAATTGATAATGAGAATCAAACAAGCTATATAGACTCTTAGTCCAAATTTACGAGTTGGGGGATAAAAGTACAGATGATTACAAAAGATGGAGACATTTTCTGCAATTTACCCTGTCGAAAAAACGCTTTGCGTCTGGCAAACCTCTCAAACGTCGTCGTTTCCTTGCAAGCCCGACCTTTCCAAAGGCGGGTCCCAATAGATTTCCACTTCTGCCCCTCACATCTAACAATATTGCCGTTCAAGTTCCATGCTTCAACATTTTTCGATTTTCCCCTTTCTACTGTCTCTCCCCCAGGCCCTCTCCACCTTCCAGAAGTCAAACTTCCCATTTCCTCAATTGTCCCATTCTACTACGCAATGTTTATGCTAGTAAATTGCTCCAATTGCCGGACTCCATTACAGATGCCGCCCGGCGCCCGATCCATTCGCTGTGCCGTTTGTCAAGCCGTCACCCAAATAGCTGACCCCCGTAACGCGCCGCCGTCCTCTTCCAACGCTTATGGTTCTCCGCCGCCTCCCGGCCCGCCCGCACCACCTTCCCCTTATAACCACGCTCCGCCGGGACCCCCGCCTAACGCGCACGGCCGGAAAAAAGCAGTGATCGTCGGCATATCGTACAGGTACTCCCGCCACGAACTCAAGGGGTGCATAAATGACGCCAAGTGCATGAAATATCTCTTGATGAACAAGTTTCAGTTCCCAGAATCTTCCATTATCATGCTCACTGGTAAATCGGAAGCGTACTACTTTGATTTCGTTCTTCGATTCTTGTTTTCCGTCTACGTGCATTTTGATGTTTTTGTTGTCTTGATCTCTGAATTATTTTGCGAAAATTGACTAAAAGTTGGATTTTGGAATATTCTTTGGCGAATAAGATCTCACGTCATGGTGTTAAAATTTCACCTTTCTGTGTGGGTTCCGTTCCTTCCCTTTAACAGTAACTTTTTCAATTGGCTTCACTTTAAACTAGCATCTCAGATTCTCAATAAGTAAAGGTGAATATTGCAGTATGAAAAATTGTTGGTTCATATCATAGCTCGTGGTATTTGTAAAAGGCAAGTGTCAAGTTAAGTATTACATAGATCTTGGTACACTTTGGTATCTTATTTTTGTAAAGATCAAAGGTCTACACTAAAGATGTAAAATTTTTCTACCTTACACTTTTATGACATTGAAATCAGAGCCCAGTTCTCTGTTAAATGGTTTTTTGGATATAATTTTATAAAGGAGTCTCCAAACTTCTATAGTTCATTTTAGTTGTGAGTTTACGTACTGATAAATATTGGTGACGGACTCACATGCTTAGTATTTTGAAGCTAGAAAGTTCATTGTAATGCTCAACTGCGGTAGAATGTGTTGATGTTGGATGTGTTGCCTACGGAGCATCTTGTCTATTTTGTCCCCAATGATTTGGTTGTAACAAACTGGTTCTTCGGGTAGTCACATCATAAATCATAACCTCTCCGGGGCTAGTCGTTTCTCACAATGTAGTGGTTACCCACAGAGGGGCTGGAGAAGGCATGTACATGCTAAACGAGGCAACACATAAAATTAGAGTGATTATTTTCTTTATTACTTGAAAAATGCTGTACATTTGACAACATAAACATTCTTTCCGTAAATGTTAGTGCCAGTACTCAACTCACGTACTACTGATGACTAACTACTACAAAAGGAGTATCAGTTTATGCCCTTTTCCTCACCTTTCCTCTTGGGTTTCGCGGAGGAGATTGGAATAAGTCTTGGCCTCATGATGGCCAAGACATCTCAGTCTTTTTTTAATCTCTCTTCTTGACTTAAAAAATTTATGTGTCTAACATCTTTTATTTGTTGTTTTCGAAATGCAGAGGAAGAAATTGACCCATACAAAATACCAACCAAGAGCAACATGCGGATGGCATTATATTGGCTTGTACAAGGATGTCAACCGGGAGACTCCCTGGTGTTCCATTATTCTGGTCATGGTTCGCGACAGAGGAATTACAATGGAGATGAAGTTGATGGATATGATGAAACGTTATGTCCCCTGGACTTCGAGACACAGGGTATGATTGTCGACGATGAAATTAATGCATCTATTGTCAGGCCTCTACCACACGGTGTTAAGCTTCATGCAATAATAGATGCCTGCCATAGCGGAACTGTTCTAGATTTACCATTTCTTTGCAGGATGAACAGGTAGGCATAAAACAGTATATTAATGGTATAATAAAGTTTAACATCGTGCGATACCTGGGACTTGCTAAACATGTGTATTTGTTTCTAGAATGACCGTCTTTGTTTTATCGGTACTGTTGAACTAACATTTTCTTGTAGCTTTTCATAGCGTCGGTTTTATACCTATAGATGCTGCCTGAGAAAGCATTGAGAAAAACTATTTGATTCTGCCAGAAATACTGGTGTATAAGCTGATTGTATTTCTTGAAAAATACTTCATTTCTTTTATCACTCAACAGTTTTTACTTCATTCTAGTACTAATGGTAATGTGTAGCTTTCATGCATATATGATACCGGTTTACATTTCTTTTCACTAAATCTCCATAGACTGCTGATTGTTTTCTTGCCGGAAAAAGAACGAAAAAGAAGAGGGGGGTATCCTTACAATAAAAGAAATTCACTTTGATGTGACTGCGTCTGTTTCTTGGTGAATGATATTTATTAGCCACCTTTCCCCATCTCAATGGTTGGTGCTACTTGAAAGGGTCCACTGTGCAGATGTAAGTTCCCAGTATAAAATTCAAGCTGCAATCACATGTTGGTTTGCCACCTTTGCCATCTAAATAGAAATATAATAGCATTTCTAAGTGAGAAAATTATGAGCTAGAGAATCCACATCTAGTTTCTGAAAGCCTAAGTTTAAAACTGACACGTTTTCTATACTGGGTGTTGCCATCTTGTTTTCCCTCTATACAAGTAATTTTATGTTGTACAGTTTTGGTTATGATTGCACATTTTCAACTATATCATTACAACCAACATAAACATGTGAATGATAATTTTGGGTTGCCAGACATCTTTATTTGTATGTGAGATCGGAAGAGCGTCGTGTAAAGATCCTAACAAAGAAACAAATGAACCATGTTGGTTGTTACTTGTGAATGCTTACGTGACACAATTCGATCTATTATTATTAAAAGATTCATGATTATATGTGGGAGTTGATGGCTTATGCATTGCTGACTTGATGGCCTAGTAAAATGGAGTAAATTATAGGTCGTTCGGTATGTTTTTGGAGATGACATTCAAACTGGAGACTTTAATTCTCTGTATGGGGCTTTAATCACATATTAGATGCCCAACTTTTTTTTCTTCACACTTTCCCCATTATATTGGTCAGAGAGCGAAAGTTTGGCCATATTATTTAAGGCCTATTGTGCCATATTATTTAAGGCCTATTGTATCTGTCAAAGGTCTTTACTTCATGTCTTTTGCCTCATTTGGGGAGTTGTGCTAGCATCGTTACTGGTGGTTAATGTTAAGTTTTGGCAGAGGTGGCACCTGTGATCCTGCAATTTTCCTCTAATGGCAGACTGTTATGCCAGTAAGAACTACACGAGGAAGAGTAGCTTAGTTATATATCAATATCAAATATAACTTGCTCTGTAATTAATTTTCCAATGTACATGACTTTCTACGTGGATTCAAACTTAAGTTTTGAGATGATCATCATTTTGTACACTTGTTCAGTGAGTTCCCACCATAGAACAGAAGTGATAAATCCTACACTCTATACTTGCTTAATTATCCTTTTACTTATAGCACGCCATCTTTTTGACCTTTTTGTAAATAGGAGCGGACAATATGTATGGGAGGACCATCGTCCAAGGTCTGGTGTGTGGAAAGGAACAAATGGTGGTGAAGTATTTTCCTTCAGTGGTTGTGATGATGATCAGACTTCAGCTGATACCTCTGTAAGTTTTAGATAACTGATCTCAGTAGCATGTCCCAGAGCTTGAAATGGAAATAAAAGTGTGGGAATCGAGCTAACAACTTGTATAAACAGGCTCTATCGAAAATCACTTCAACGGGTGCCATGACTTTTTGTTTTATTCAAGCCATTGAGCGCGGACATGGGACTACGTATGGTAGCATATTGAGTGCGATGCGTGCTGCAATTCGAGATGTAGGGGGCTCAGGGCCTGACCTCGGGGGTGGTGGTGTCACATCTCTTCTCACAATGCTTGTCACAGGAGGCAGTCTTGGTGTTGGTGGGTTAAGACAGGTATTCTTTTCCCTTTTTTCACTTATTTAAATTTGAATATATTTAGTCAATGGACCTTGCTGCATTGTTTAAGGGGTTGCATTACTCTACATTACATATCTAAATATGCTAATCCTGCACTGGTGATCCTTCTTCTTCTTCATAATATCTGTATTCTGTAGTTTAATGCATTGTCATTTGAATTAGGAGCTCATATTTTTGAGAAAAACCAAGTTTGGTGGTGTTGAATATCCATAGAAAATATTATTTAATTTAATGGAATAATAGGCCAATAAGGAGTTACATGATTTCTCATTAAAAGAAAACTAAATGAAGGGGCATGCAGAAGATGAAAACATTATAATGCCTAGTTGAATCAGCAATGAACTATTTGTGATTAAATTTTTTAGTGAGAAAAAGAAAAGAAAAGAAATGAAGAAGTAAAAAAAACAGAAGGTGAATCGATTACTATTTACTATGCATAGATTTAGCTAGAAAACTGAAGTAATTGCTGTCTGAAGCCTAAAGAGGAAGGACGTCCCTACTATTTTTCTTTCTAGTGTCTTAAAGGGCCCTGGAATATCTTACTGCTTTCTTTTAAAGAAGTCACCAAAATTTTCAATGGCAACTCACACCGTTGGTGCTCGAGCAACTAATTCAGTATTAATTGTATTTCTCTATCAATACGAACAATTCTTCTATATGCTTTTGCATGAAAGACGACAAATAGGGGATAGTTCCTAACGTTCTTTTCTGCTGACAGGAGCCCCAGCTGACTGCCTGCCAGCCTTTCGACGTGTATGCAAAGCCATTCTCTTTGTGATTTTGTTTTGTTTTCTCATTTTTCTCCCTTTTCTTTTTGTGGGGTTACTTTTTTGAGATTTTTTTAATTTTTGGAAGGGTAGAAATTGTTATTTGGAGAATAATGATTAGCTATTGTTGTAAATAATAATAATAATAATTATTATTATTATATGTTGCAATAACATTACTATGCAACAATATACTATACTATGTTAATGTGAAGTGTGTGATTCGATGCCTCTCTCTCTCTCCCCATCCAAAATCCACGGGTGGATTCAGGGGCCACAATTTATTATTTGATTTGTGTCCATGTGTGGGATCTTGATTGGCATGCTCAGTATTCGTGGAGAATTTTTTCCATCTCTTAATAACAATATGTGTTCAGTGTTTGAATAATCTTTTTTATGTCATATTGTTTAATCTGACATTTTATTTAAAATATACTTGTGATTCGACTGTTGTTGGAACATGTATTTGAGATCTGAAATGTCTTGAGGATTATATTGCCCAGAACCCATCTATGGTCGGTTCATGGTTCGAGAACACACGTACTAATTTCAATTTCAAATTTTATCTGTTCTCTTTTAGAGTTTTAGTAGTTGTCATAACAATATAATATAATCATATTAATTATTAAAACTATCCTAAATAAATTAATTGATTCTCTATAATCATAATTGCCCTGCGCCAATGAGGCCTGGTTTGTTTGGTTAGAGGGTTAGACTGAGATATTGTGACTCAGAGGTTTCACTTTCGATTCTCCTGTATGAGGTATTTTTTTCATTTATTTATAGTATGTGTACCCTTTATATGTGGGTTTGTATTGTGGTTGTGGATACAATTTATAGTATATATTCCCTCTATGTGGGTTTGTATTGTTGATTTTTTTGGTGTTGTGTTTCAATAGGACATATATTTATATATATATTCGTACTGCTATAATATAGAGTGATGTGGTAGATTCGTAAAGAAGAGGTTTTTCTTTATTTTTATTTATTTTTTTATTAGTCCAAATAAAAAGCCAATATGTGATTGAAAATCTTTTCCGACGTCCCATAATATCATCCAGTCTCGTGCCTCTTTGATCATTTTCGGAGGTCAAGCAATAGTATTCTTCATCCACCGCCTCTTCTTATCTAAGGCCTTGTTTGGTTTTGTTTATTTTTATAATTTATAAATTTACCTACTATGATTTGATTATTGATTTGACAGCTATTCAAAAATCACTACACATTTCAAACTTCAATTAAATCTCTACCACTCATTTTCACTCATTATAAATTCTCTTTATAAATTACAAAAATAAACAAAACTAAACAAGCTCTAATATGGGATGTCATTTTTTTTTTTTTTTTGAGAGGGGGATGTCATGTTTTTATTAATTGTGAGATTGTTTTAATTGATAATGAAAGAAAAGAATATCTCCTTTAAAAAAGAAAAGAAAAGAATATCTCATGTTTTATTATCAAGTTAGAGATTGATTTTGTAGATTATTACTGTTGCATTTGTTACCAGAAAATTCACTATAAAGTGGCAATTAAGTTTTAAATACGGGGTTAGTTTATTATCTCGTCTATTGACAAATCTATTATCATGTCATAGTCGAATTTTTACTCAATAGTTCCACATATTATAATATATATCTTTGCAGTATCACTATGGGATTAGTGATATATACTAATAATAACTTTACTTCATCGAGCTCCCTTGATCCTTATTTTTTTAAAAAAATTACTCATCGCAAGGTACAAATATTCAAATACGTTACCCTTTAACCCGATTGATTGCATGCTTATTTTGTTAGTGAAACTTAAACAAACAATGCTTAAATCACGGTTGAGGAGGGAAAAACACACTTGATTTCCATCTCCTAAAAAAACTCCACCGTTTTGACCACACTACCAATTAGTTACGCCAACAAAACCAACCCCCCCAAAGAATGAATCAAAAATAAGTAATTATTTTGTTTTTCACTTAATTTTTTTTACTACCAGATTATCATTATACATACAATATTTATCTCTGCACATCTTTCTATTACAGCAGTACAAAATCTCAACCTGGGCACACTATTCACTATTTTCCCCTTCTTCCTCCCCTTTTCTATTTGTTTTCTCTCGCAGTGCTGTCATGCTTCCCGCCATTGCTTAAAAACCCTAATTAGAGTATCCACTCCAGGTAACATCAGGAAAATTTTGAGTAACATCTGTAATTAATTACCTTACTGTTGATCGTGTATTGTATGATTGAATGAGAATCGGTTTTTGTTTGATTTTGAACGTGATTAGTGGATCCGTTTGGTAAAGAAAGCATTTTGAATAGAATTTGGGGTAGAAGGTTTTCTCGAAAACAGAATTTATGTCCCAAAATCAATCAACCGTTGAAAGGAGCGAGTCTGCTCTTCCGATCTGGAAATCTGGTCGATCCGGTGGCTCGAATCAACAGCGCCAGTTCTCGGGTTCCGGCTCAGTTAAGGGCAGCGGCGGCTCCTCTGCCCCCTCCAACCGAAGGTACATGTCTAAATAGGTTCTGTAAAATTTTAGGGTTTTCTTTTAATTTACAAAAGCCTTTCTTGCTATATGCGTATCAGCGTATGTATTACGTGTTTACAGGCTCTTAGTGAACCTGGGTTAGTGTTTATTGGTTAATTTTCAAATTTATTGCTTTTCCTTTTTTTAAAGGTTTCTGTGATGGACCATGAATTGATTTTTCTCTTGACTTTTCTCATGGGATTAGCTCTAAGAAGTATAATAATACACAAGGAGGTCAATCTGGGGCAAGAAGCCCAAATGTGAGTTCAGATGCTAGTGCTCCATCCGCTGCACGTGGCGTACAGAATGGTAGTCATCAACAGCAGCCAGCCCATGGTATGGGATAATGCCCTCCTTACGCTTAAATTTCATGTGCGTGCGCGTGTTTACCAAAATTCACCTGCTTTGTCTGCCCAAGAGATTTTCCCCCTCAATTTCATGCTGCAATATTAGCGGACTGGCCTTGCATGTTAAGATATTTCTTTTCCTTAAAATTTATGTGCAATCTGTATTTTTTTTGTTCCTTTTTTATTTTTTTCATGTCATTTTTTATGCATTTTGATTTTTTCTTTGTAATTTTTTTTGGGCGGTTTTGCTCTAGGAGGGTCTAACGCTCCTGTTGTAACTACAACTACCAATGTGAAGACGACCGATGGCTCTACTCAAAAAGTTACCCGAGCTGTTCCAAGAGCTCCTTCTTCCAATGTGTCTACTGCAATATCATCCTCAAATGTGTCAACTGCTAATTCTGACTCCAGGTCACCTGCTACACCTGCAAAGGGTACGACAAGCTTGTCATGCACAATTGAAGTGGTTTTTTCTTTATTTCTTTATTTTTACTTGCTGCTAGTTTTTGTGTTTGTTATATATATGATGTTCACATATTCAATTATAGTTAATGATTATTATACTTTCTTTGATATCTTAGCTCCAGTAGATGCATCGAAGTCATTTCCCCTACAATTTGGTTCCATAAGTCCTGGTTTTATGAATGGGATGCAGGTATGCGTTAGTTGCATGAAGAACAAAAACACATATCATCTTCATATTTTACTGCATTTTGTCTTCTCATTCATTGTACTTTTGGGTCCTGAGGCTAGAAGGCTTGTATTCTTCCAATGTTTCTGTAGGTACCTGCTCGAACAAGTTCTGCCCCACCAAATTTGGATGAGCAGAAAAGAGATCAGGTTGTGGTTCAGTTCTATCTAATTATTGACCTGGGCAATTGAGAGTTTCTTCTCATTGTGAATATATAATAATCTCATGTGTCCCTTTTTCAATAGAAAAGATGAAAATACTCAAAAGCTGGTACTGTCACTGAATGCCCTGGAGCATCATTATGCTATAGCATCTGACAGTATGTTTGGATATCTTGGAGGGGAAGGGAAATTAATAACAAGTTAAGGGGAAAGAACTGTACAGATATACATTACATAACTTGTTTTGGTGATGCTAGGGAAGTGAAGATTTTTAATATTCAAGAGGCTTAAGGAAAAAGGATATTCATTTTGATTTCTTTTTTCCCCACTCCCCATACAGTAGAGGCAGTCATTATTTGGTGTTTATTAAGCCTGGCGCTGAAGTTGCATTTAATTCAGATTGTGCTTTGTTTATTTACAATAGTCATTATAATTTTGCTTTGCAGGCACGTCGCGACTCTTTAAAAGCTGCTTCTGTGATATCTACTCCCGTGCTTGCTCAGCAAATGCCAAAGAAAGAAGCTGGGGTTCTTGAGCAACCTAATACTGTTGCTGCTGTGCCGGCTTCAAAGTTGAAACGAGATGTGCAAGTTTCAGCAGCACCTCCTGTGACTCAAATTCATAAACCTTCTGGACATCCCGTTCCCAGGATGCCTGTGCCGATGCTGTTTCATCAGCCCCAGATTCCTGTTCAATTTGGAGATCCTAATCCCCAAATGCAGTCACAGGCCGTGTCAGGCATGTCAATGCCAATGCCAATGTCATTGCCAATGCCAATGCCTTTACCTATGGGAAATCAACCTGTGCAGCGGCCAATGTTTGTTTCAGGTCTCCAGTCACACCCATTGCAGACTCCAGGTGTAATGCATCAAGGACAAGTTAACTTTTCATCACAAATGAGTCAGTTGCCTCCTCAGTTGGGCAACATGGGAATTAATATGGCCCCACAATTTCAGCCACAGCAGGCTGGAAAATTCAGCGGGACCCGTAAAACTGTAAAGATTACTCATCCGGAGACTCATGAAGAATTGAGACTTGATGGGGCATCTGCTCCGAGACCACATCCTGCTAGTCATTCTCTGAACTTCTATCCTAATACGTATAATGCCAATTCCCTATATTTTACTGCTCCGAGTTCTGTTCCTCTCAACAGCAACCAGCTTCCTCCTACTTCTCAGTCACCATGGTTCTCCAATCAGGTTGGAAATTTCCTTCTTTAGAGATTCCTATTTAATGTTAATGAAACCCATGACCTTAGCATGATATTTTAATTATTAAGTCTAGAATGGAGTTGGAATGTTTATCGTGCAAAACCGTATTAAAATTTTCTGCAGGTGACAGTGAAACCACCTGGTGGCTCTCACGTTGAGAATGATACAGTGACATCTACAATGAGTTCATCTTCCATCGGGAAGGGAGAATCTTCAAGACAAAGGCAAAAAGGGGAAGATTCAGTTCGCTCTCAAAGGAAAGTTGAGCCGTCATCTTCAAGCTCTTTGCAGCAGCACAAGCCTATTCTAGGAACATCATCTACAACAGCTTCCGTAGTAAGCAAGCACCCTGTTAGAGTGTCAGGTCCGATCACTGAGGAGGCTGAAACTTTCAATACTTCAGCACATGATTCCATTCCTACTGCCGTTTCTGATTCAATATAAACAGCTCGGAAGAGGACACGAGCAAAGTAGGTGTTATTCCTGATACCGGGGATGATAGAAAATTAGGTAACGGAGGCATGAAAGATAAGGTATTTTATTGCATGTGTATTTATTAAAAAATATATATATTGTTCACACCGAGCAGATATGCTATAATTTATGAGCAATATGTTGCGTCATCATTTGCAGGTTGGTATGCAGTCCTCCACCATTTCTGGTTTGTCTTCTCAATTGCCAGAACCTGAGCCTAGTGAAGGTAAAGCTAGTTCAGCAAGAAGTAGTGTGATGTTGGAAACTGCTAAGAACTCGCTATCAACTACTATTTCCACTGCTGCAGAAGCTTCTGAGTTCAGAAGTGACAATGCTGCAGAAGGCACTCAAAACTTTGTCACAGAAAGTGCAAATGGAAGACAAGAAAAGCCCGAGACTGGGGATAAATTTGTGCAAGGGGATCTAATATCATCTGAGAGTTCTAAACCTGATAGCTATAAGTTGGAGACGCCTTTGAAGTCTGTTTCTTCAGAATCTTCGGAAACCATTAGTAAAATGGAGAAAGGCTCTTCCCGTGAGGTATCATTCTCCAGACACGATGCTGATCTATTAGAATGTTCAGAAAAAGAGCAGGAAGTATCTTCAGGTTTATCTTTAGATGATGTCAGGGTAACTGATAGTTTAGTTCCATCAACTTCCATTTCAGATGGTAGAATTGCTGAATGTTCTGCAAAAGTGACTGCTTTGTCTGCTCAGCATGATAAAACCTCTGCTTCTGATGCTTCTCTTGAAGTGCCTGATAGTATGGATACTAAAAAAGTCACTGGTTCTAGCTCTGATGTGTTAGCTCAAGGGTCAGAACCTGACTCAGTTTCACCTCCTTCCGAGCGTGTTATAAAAAGTGGGAATGGAGGAAATGGGAATATTGATAGTGGGTTGGTTTCTTCTCAGTCAGGTATCAAGGAGAAAGTCTTGCCAGAACAGAATGCAGCGAAAAGCAACATACCCCCTTCGAAGAAGAAACAAAAAGATTTTTTCAGAAAAGCAGAAGCTGCTGGTACTAGCTCTGATCTTTATATTGCGTTCAAGGGTCCGGAGGAAAAGAAAGAAACTGTAACCTCTGCTGAAAGCGGAGAAAGCACTTCAAGCACTAATGTTAAGAAGAAAACTGATAATGTGACACAGGACGATGCTATTTCATGCGGTAGACCAGCTCAGAGTAAAGCAGAACCAGATGATTGGGAAGATGCTGCAGACATCTCTACTCCAAAGTTAGAAACCTCAACTGATGAAAATCAGGTTAATGACAGAGATGGTTTTGGATTAATGACTAAAAAGTATTCCCGAGATTTCCTTCTGAAGTTTGTCGAGCAATGCACTGATCTTCCAGAAGGTTTTGAAATATCTCCTGACCTAGCTGAGGCTCTTACCATTTCTCTTGCCAATGATTCACGTGAGCCATATCCTAGTCCTGGACGAAATGACAGGCCGACGGGGGGTTCTAGATTAGACCGCCGTGGAATTGGCATGGATGATGACAGATGGAGTAGATTTCCGGGGCCTTATGTTTCAGGGCGAGGGGACATGCGGATGGATCTTGGTTATGCTAGTAATGTTATGGGGTTTCGACCTGGCCAAGGAGTGAACTTCGGTGTTCTAAGGAATCCACGTGTGCAAACACCTATGCAGTATACAGGGGGTATCCTCTCTGGGCCAATGCAATCCCTGCCTCCACACGGAGGATTGCAAAGGAACAATTCTGATTCGGATCGGTGGCAGCGTGGAACTGCATTCCCGAAGGGTTTAATGCCTTATCCTCAAACGCCAATGCAGGTTATGCATAAAGCTGAGAGGAAATATGAAATAGGTAAAGTTGCAGATGAGGAAGAAGCGAAGCAGAGGCAGTTGAAAGCTATCTTAAACAAGCTTACTCCCCAAAACTTTGAGAAACTATTTGAGCAAGTTAAGCAAGTGAACATTGACAATGTTGTCACTCTTTCTGGAGTGATTGCACAGATATTTGATAAAGCTTTGATGGAGCCCACATTTTGTGAGATGTATGCCAATTTTTGCTTTCACCTTGCTGCAGAGCTGCGTGATTTGAGTGTCAATAATGAGAGAATCACTTTTAAGAGATTACTCTTGAACAAATGTCAAGAAGAATTTGAGAGAGGCGAAAGAGAAGAAGAGGAGGCTAATAAAGCCGAGGGGAGATCGGAAGCTACGCAGTCAGAAGGGGAAAGAGAGGAGAAGAGACTCAAAGCACGAAGACGCATGTTGGGTAATATTAGATTAATTGGAGAACTCTACAAGAAAAGAATGTTGACTGAGAAAATAATGCACGAGTGCATAAGAAAGTTGTTGGGTCAATATCAGAATCCTGATGAAGAAAACGTTGAAGCTTTGTGCAAATTGATGAGCACAATTGGAGAGATGATAGATCATCCAAAAGCTAAGGAGCACATGGATGCCTATTTTGACATTATGGCGCAGTTGTCGAATAACATGAAACTGTCTTCCAGGGTAAGGTTTATGCTGAGAGATGCAATTGACCTGAGAAAGAATAAATGGCAACAGAGAAGGAAAATTGAAGGTCCCAAAAAAATTGAGGAGGTGCATAGAGATGCTGCTCAAGAACGACAGGCACAGAGTAGCAGGCTGTCTCGTGCTCCCAGCATTGGCACTCCTGGCCGAAGGGGTCCGATGGAGTTTGCACCTCGAGGTCCTGGTATGTTATCTTCTCCTAGTTCTCAGATAGGTGGCTATCGTGCAGTTTCCCCGCAGCTACGCAGTTATGGCCCTCAGGATGTTCGACTGGAGGAGAGACATTCCTATGAGAACAGAATGTCTGTTCCTCTTCCTCAAAGACCGGTTGGTGATGATACTGTTACTCTTGGACCCCAAGGTGGTCTTGCAAGGGGAATGTCTTTCAGGGGACAGCCATCAGCACCTGGCATTTCATTGGCTGACATGGCAGGTTCTGGAGATCCCCGAAGGATGGGTCCTGGTCTAAATGGATTCAATTCTATGTCAGAACGAACAGCTTATGGACAAAGGGAAGATCACATGTCAAGATATATGCCAGACAGGTTTACGGGTCCATCTATCTATGACCAATCACATCCGCAAGAACAGAACATGACCCATGGAAGCAGAGATGATGTAAGTAAAGATCGTGGTCTTGATAGGTCGTTGCCTGCTTCTCCTCCTAGACGGGGTGGTCCGACATATTCTATGCCAAACGTTTCTTCAGAAAAGGCATTAGATGAAGAGCATTTGCGGGATAAGGCTATTTATGCAGTCAAAGAATTCTACAGGTATCATTTTGTCTTATTGCTGATGCTTCTTATTGCCTTTGGATGTTCAAATTAGAGATATGCATACCAGATATAATTATAACAAACGAAAATAGCAAGGTGTTCATGCTCCAAGATGAAAATCAAGATAAGGTTACCAGCGAAAAGGAAAAGAAACCTAAAAGAATAATAATCAATTATTTCCCTTGCCCCTCATATTTCACTTGAGAGGTTTTGAAATTTTCAACTTCTGTATTCCTATCTATTATTGCATCTGCTTTGACAGGGTAGGAGATTAAAACAACCCAGTTTTAAGGACTGTCTACTATTGATCAGATAACTTTGATTAACTGATAATAACTGGCAAACTCATACCATTTTGACTAATAGTTTATTCTTTTCCTCATTCTTTGCTTTTCTTTTCCTTGGGAATTGTTGCATAAAAACAGTATTATGAGCCTAAGGAAGGACACTATCTATATTAGTAACAACAATCAACAATATAATGATGTCTTTGATGTGTTAAGATAATTTATAGAGGATAGATTTTCTGCATCATTTTGAATAGGTTTTGTTTGAAATGCGGGTTGGATTGGTTTATGCCCAAAACCAGCCCAACCCAACCCATTTCACAAACAAGCTGGAAATCCTATGCTTTATCTGGAATTTTTTTTGCTGTTCTTGACTTCTCGTGCTCTATTTCTTGGAAATTCTCCGTTTTGAGGATGGACTAATGTGTTCACGCATTATCCCTTTTAACTATGCATACACATACTGATATGATTAGGCACCGGAATGGAATATTACTGATTTTAGTTTTCGTAGTTAAAAGAATTATAGTTGCAACCTTGCTTGCCTTTTTTCTCAGATAAGATAGCAGAACAGTGACTTAATGTGATGCTGGTGCAATAGAGAGGACCTGGATATGAATCCTGAAGAAGGATGTGCATCTTTTCCCATTTTTATGCACTTATCTAAAGATTTGACCACACACCATGCTATTGTACTGCTTTAGATTGGTTTTTTCTACTCGATCTCTAACGTGATGAATATGGTTTATATTTTTCTAATCAAAATAATTTCTTCTTGTGAATATTTGATCTAAAGGATTATTTCTTATTTGATCTTGCTTAATTGAATATACGTGACTTTTTCAGTGCAAAAGATGAGAACGAAGTAGCTTTGTGCATCAAGGATTTGAATGCCCCAAGCTTCTATCCGATGATGATCTCTGTCTGGGTTACTGATTCTTTTGAGAGGAAGGATATGGAGAGGGATCTTCTCACAAACCTTCTTATTAATCTTACAAAACCTCGGAGTGGCATGATAAGTCAAGATCAGCTCATAAAAGGGTATGCGTCATCTTGGTTTTCTTGAATACTATAAACTTGTATGTGTGGTTCCCAATTTTTTCCCCTACCTTCTACCGGGTTATGTTCACATTCTTACTGGAACAGGTTTGAAATTGTCCTTGCTACCTTGGAGGATGCTGTAAACGATGCCCCTAGAGCTGGTGAGTTCCTAGGTGGCATCTTTGCAAAGGTCATAATGGAGAATGTTGTTTCATTTTCGGAAATTGGAAAGTTGATATACGAGGGCGGGGAAGAAAAAGGGAGCTTGGTAGAAGTCGGGCTTGCAGCAGAAGTCCTTGGAAGTCTCTTGGAGATAATTAAAAATGAAAAGGGTGATTCTGTAGTCAATGAAATCCGTTCAAAATCTAATGTTCGGCTAGAGAACTTCAGGCCACCGGGCTCTAGCAGATCTTTGAGAATAGACAAGTTCATCTAGAGGGTAATGTGATGCTCCTTGTATCCTGGTTAAAGAATATCTATGCCTAATCTCATAGGTTGCAGGTTCAAAATTTTGAGATATATATTTGATTTGAAGTGGGTCGGGGATTTTCCTAGGGGAAATCTTCTTGTTTTTAATATTATTTCACCAAATATTAACTCAAATTGCTAAAGGTTCATTGAGCATCAGGTCCAGTATTTGTGTCTTTCTATTATTTTCATGTTTTTATATTATTCTTTCGTTGGGAGTGGTGATATATTATTCTTTCATTGGGAGTGGTGATATATTATTCTTTCATTGGGAGTGGTGAGTTGCAAAGTGTGGCATTGTAGTATAGATTCGTGGAGCGAATACATAGAAGAATATGTATAAAATTCTTAAGATCTGGGAAAAAGGACATTCGTGACAAGAACCATTAGACGGTGAAGGGAAATTATAACATCATGTAAATAATTTGATTGGGTTGTTTGAATATTGCTATAATAAGATAGGTGGTGCTTATAATGAGTCTAAGAGGCGGTCAATGTGGTATTGAAGGATAAGTTGAACTAAATGAATGAACAACTAATTAACTTATATCATTTAATGTCGTGTAATGTGCTTTTGAGTACCAATGGTACATTACTCTTGATGTCTGAAGTCGTAAAAGAAGCAATTGTGCTACCTTTGGAAAAATTGATAAAAACTTGAAGAGCTGAGCATGGTATGGACGGTTTTTGGGGTTTCTATTCAAATTGGTTTTCATGAATATTCATGCATTTATTGCATTGTTTTACCAACCCAGTTTCGTTCCCATACCATCCTATTGAGATACGTTATTATACCAACCAATCGAAGTGCAAAAACAGGGGACTAGGGGAGGGATAATGTGGTGGTGGTTATGTTTTATTGGTCCATGTAATAGATTAGTAGGATAATGTAGCAGTCTGTTAGTAGGAGATCTTTTCCTTTTTTTAACATTTTTTCCCCTGACCTATGTGTGTGCGCGTGCGCGTGGTGAATTGGTTATATATACATTCAACTTACTTTCTGTATATTGATTTAGAGTAATGCTGCTGATTTATGGCGAAGAATCATTTTATGCATCTTGAATATGAAGTAGATGAATGATGTGAATCTCTAATTATAATACTAATAAAATGACACTGCATTCTTATTCCCACGTTGTGTTTACACTTGGAGGTATTGATAATCGTGCTCTCGTAACAATAGCGTGGCCCTCTGTGCATTGTTGGGACTGGTTTTTTAATCAATTTATTAATTTAGAATGGTAGCTTTGGTGGCTGCAAGAAAGATCTGCAAATCAAGATTGGTAAACAGTATTTTCTTGGATTTGTAAACTCGATAGGTTGGCTGCATCCTTGCACGTACTAGATGTTCATATGTTGTATTTTGTGCATTTCTACTAGGATTTGAGGATTCGGATCCCCCATAACTTAAGAACCACTGCACTTTGTCCTCCTTTTCTTCTTCTTAGTCTAGCCAACATTTTGTGTTTGATTTTGAGTAATAATCGGATCATCTAGTTTCAAAGTAATTCGCGTTTTTCTTGGTATTATGATCAAAATTGCTGAGCGTTCTAACGTGGGGGCAGTGGCCCCTACAGCCAAAAAAAAATTCAGAAATTTTAGTATATCAAAATTAGGAATCTACAATTTTGCACCCAAACATTTTTTTTCTTTTTTAATGAATTGTTCTTTTGTTCATAGTAGTTATTTTTGTAACTTTCATTTTTATTGTCATAATTCACTTCCATTACTATTACTTGAAAAGTCTAGATTCGCCTTTGATCAATTAAACAACTCCGCCCTACGTGCACACACCAACCCTATCATACACAAAAGTGAATGGGATCGATTCTCTCAAAACCCAGCACATGTTGCACCATTACGACTTTTTTCGTTGAAATTTTATTTTATTTTTTTTTTTTTTTTTTTGTGTGTGGGGGGGGGGGTGGTGTAGGGATGGGGTTGATTCTAAACAAGTTGCCACTAGTTTATATTTTCCGCGCAAGGGAGGTCCGGCGGCCAAGTCCAACTCTTGCAACCTAACCACGGGAAAATTTATTGAGTACAAGAAAGTAAAATGATCACAAAATGACTTTTATTGAGTGCTGATACGGTCATACCCCATTGTTTTGGTTAATCTTCAAACAACATTGTAGAATTGTATTTATATGATTTGAAACCCTGATAACCTGTGTGTGTGTGTGTGTATAAAGGTTTAAATTTCACTTTCAATGATTTGGTACGCTCTGCCTTTGATCTGTAAAACTACGTCAAATAGTAAGTTAATTAAATTTATGTTTTTGTTTAATTTTACAGTGACTTCTTTTGATAGACTAGTCTTAACAGTAAAATGACCAAATTCTGCTGAAAAATGAGCTAAATTTCAAAGTTTTTGAACGCTACTACAAGTTAAAATTAAATAAATACAATTGTTATAAAAAAAAATTCCAAGTTGGGAAAAGACTAGTAAGAGATGAGAATTATCATAATAATCGCCAGGCTCCGTAAGCAACATTGTAATGAAATATCAAGGACCAAATGTTTCCTTTCAAACATTTTAAAACAAGTTTCAATCAGCTCTACCTTCGTTTCAATTTTGATTACATAAGATTTAATCCCGATGCCTTCTCATTTGGTAAGGAACATATAACATTCATCATCCACTGCTCTATTCTTTGACTTTATTTTCGTCATGTACTTAAAATAATATTTGTAATTACGGAGAATTAATGTTTTGTCTTAGCTTATTCTTAACCTACAAGTAACTAATCATGCTTGACTCTTCATCATCATCATCTTAAAATAAAATCATAAGTCTATAAGGGTGTCAAAACTTGTACCTTAAGTGTTACATTTTAACATAGTATTAGAAAAGAAGAAAATAACATTTCTTTGAAAAAAAAGAGAGAGAGAAATAGAAGAAAGAAAACTCAACCAGCCAAAATAATTTTAACAAGTAATCCATGCCAAACAAGGTTTAGCCCTTTTCTTTTAAATTCCAATGTTGCATGTCCTTATTTGGAAGTTGGACAACTAGGCCATGCGCCCTTTCTGCATTCACAGATACTAACTTTTTGGTCCTTCATGTCCTAAATCCTAGGTACCAGGTATAGTACATCCATGAGATTAAAGACTGTTCAAAGTGGGACCCATTTTTGAGTTCTGGCACATCACCCCAAAAAAAAAAACACCAACCCTCCAACCCTTCCCCCGGGCCCCCCCCCCCAAACACACACGCACCAACAATCCAAGGTAAAGAAGAGGGGTTATAGATTTCCTACTTACCAGAAAGATCCATTTGACAGCAATCCTTTTCAAGCCCCCTAACAGAAATGATTTTTTTTTCTTCACAGAAGCAAAGGATGAAGGAAATTTAATGCATAAAGTATCTGGACCGTGTTGAAATCCATGAAAGCCAATCCAAGCGGTTTATGCTTATCAAAGTCAACAAGAAATGCAGAAAACCATTTCTGGTATTTATCCTTCTTACAGGAGACAAACTAACTAACATTCACTATCATCATCTTCAGAGTACTACAAAATTTTCTTGAATTCTTATTATTACTCCTTTCTTTCTGTAACAGGTTTTCAATGGATCAGATGAAGTAAATCAATAAGAAAAATTGAATCTTGAAACCCCTACATTGATAAAGAGGAGGAGAAAACGTACCAAAAATGAAGTGTTTCTATTACTTCAAAGACAGAAGTAAAAGCAAGGAACCAAAATCAGCACCAATTTTCAAAAACCAAAGCAAATCAGATTTATCAGAAGCTGAGAGGGCGACTAAATCTTCT
Source organism: Nyctanthes arbor-tristis (assembly GCA_963692815.1). Classification (NCBI taxonomy): domain Eukaryota; kingdom Viridiplantae; phylum Streptophyta; class Magnoliopsida; order Lamiales; family Oleaceae; genus Nyctanthes; species Nyctanthes arbor-tristis. Next base: position 9,515 of record CAVNYN010214759.1, on the reverse strand, counting down.
TGTTCTGCTACTTCAATGCGGAGTATTCCTGAATTATATGAAGAAAAAGCTCGGAGTTTGAGAGTTTTCACATTCTCTGAGTTGAAACAGGCGACTAATAATTTTAATAGATCGCTAAAGATTGGCGAAGGCGGGTTCGGTTCAGTGTATAAAGGAAACATCAAGCCTGTTGATGGAAAGGGCGATCCTTCTGTGGTTGCCATCAAGAAACTCAATGGAGATGGCAATCAGGTATCGTTCTTTTGTTTAATCTTGTCATTCCTTAATAGTAGTCTATGTTATGTAGGAATGAAGAACTTTCTAGCATTTATATGTGAATTACCAACTTTATTCCTTGCAAACTCCCCTTTATTATTTCTGTAATTGTTTGCAGGGTCATAAACAATGGGTTGCGGAGGTGCAGTTTCTTGGTATTGTCGAGCACCCGAATCTCGTTAAACTTATTGGATACTGCGCTGCTGATGGCTAGAGAGGTATACAACGGCTACTTGTATATGAATACATGGCAAACAAAAGCTTGGAAGATCATCTCTTCGACCCGTCATATCCAACTCTTATTTGGGATAGAAGATTGCAAATAGTGCTTGGAGCAGCTCAGGGATTAGCTTATCTACACGAGGAATTAGAAGTTCAGGTTTGATCTCTGCAGTTTTCGACCAATTCTTTGACTACTTATTTCTACCCTGTAAAAAGTTATCCTAAACTGACTCTTGTTTTGCATCAAATATTAGGTATCTATCGAGATTTCAAGTCATCCAATGTTCTATTGGACGAGGATTTCAAGCCCAAGCTTTCCGACTTCGGTCTTGCTCGGGAAGGCCCGACTGCTGGCCATACTCACGTGTCTACAGCGGTATGAACTTCGAACGAGTTCTTTCAACTTGATAGAGGGAGAGAGAGGAGTTATCAAGAATGAGTAAATATTCATTCTGGGTGTATGGTTATTTGTGACTAACTGGTAGACTTCTTTCTGTGAACAGGTTGTTGGGACATATGGATATGCAGCTCCTGATTACATTGAAACAGGGCATCTCACTTCAAAGAGCGACGTTTACAGTTTTGGCGTCGTATGGTACGAAATCTTGACAGGAAGGCGATCGCTTGATAGAGATAGACCAAAATCAGAACAGAAACTTCTAGAATGGGTGAAGCAGTACCCTGCTGATGGTCGAAGATTCGGCATGATAATAGACACAAGACTCGAAAGTCAGTACTCACTCAGTCTAGCTCGGAAAATCGCCAAATTGGCTAATAGTTGTTTAGTTAAAAGTGCAAAGGATCGCCTGAAGATGAGCCAAGTGGTGGAAACTTTGAAGCAGATAGTTCAGGTCTCCGGTGTGGAGAGCCCTTCTGCCAATCATTTTGAGGCTGCTGAAGATGCACCGACGGAACAAAAGCCCCCAAAAATGGGGGTCTCGGAGTTGGCCAAACGGCATATGGCACACTTGGCAAAATTAAGTGAAAATGTAGGTGGCATTAGTAGGAGGAGGTTTATGTTCATGCAGAGAACCAAAGTGGCATAAATAAGCAGTCCTTGATAAGATTGTGTTGAACAGAGCTCTCAAATATTCAACATTCTGAGTTTTGAATGTCTAATTTTAGTGTAATTGTTGAGCTCCGCAGCAACAAATGAAATAAGCCTGTGTTTACTTGATCCCTCTACCTGTAAGTCAGTAGTTACTGTTCATAACTGTTGTCCTACAAAAGGAAACAACAAAAAGCTTCAAAACGAAAATTAGCTAGAGTTATCGACAAAATCTGAGTCTCAATATATCAAGCCAGAGACCACTGTTAGACTGACTAGTTAAGAAACTGGAAGATAAGGTAAACCAATTTCAAGTACACGAAGTGGATATAACCTGTTTAAATACCCACAAGCTGGGGAAAATGAAAAGAGTAAAACTGCATGCATGACTTGCTCTGCCCTCAAAATGGAAAAAAACTCATCATATATACTTGTGTAACTTGGCATTGCTGCAACAACTTTCTGGATAACCAGTCCTGAAGATGGTTGCCATACTAATTCTCCATTTTCTTGCAATAGTCCTTGTTACTCATCCTCTTGCACCGCCTAAGAAATTTTCATCAATTAACTCGAATGGGAAACAATAGGTACCGAGAGTGTAACAGCAATTAGGAATTCACCAGTACAGTGATTAAAATTTTTACTCTCTAATCTAAAGATGCTTTCTATAATGTGGAATATGCTCTTTAAAAATAAAGAAGCTGTTGAATATGCTCTAAGCAGACAATTAATGACAGTATTCCCAAAATTCCTTCCCTTCTTCTTCTTTTTTTTTTTTTTTTTGCAGTCCTTCAAGAATTCATTTTTGAATAATTAGAAGTTCTAGAAACTGATAAGTTCCCGTTTGCATTTCCAAAAAAAAAAAAAAAAGAGAGAAATATGTGTTAGTAATAAATTAAAAACAACATGATTTTTTTTTTGTTTCATTTTGGGGGAAACATTTTGATAGAAGCACATTCGGATAATGGCAGCTTAGTTCTTGAATAGCCTTTTTCATCTGAAATAAACAGGAATATTCAGCATCTGACATCTGAGTGGGCTCAACATTTTCCAGATATGCAAAAAGCTACATGACATCATATTCTGAGCTTGGAACAGACAAATTTAATAAGAAATCACATGATAGAAATGAAAATTTTCTTCAGTTTGCTGCGCTCAGGATTCAAATAGTTAAGAAGAATGAAATCTTATTAACTTGAGAAACAACTCTAACCTCCAATTATAAGACTTGTACCACATGAAAATCATAAACCATATGGCAGTGGTCGAATTCTGGTTCACATAATCTTGCCAGCCAAACTGCTTTTGATTCTTTGAAAAGAATCCAGGCATCAGATCAGCACTGCAATCAAGTGTACAATCATTATCCACTCAATTTCGAGAAACTCAATGAAAAATATACCAAAATGGAAATACCTTCCAAAGATTAAGATCCTAGTAGAGCCAACATTCTTCCGTTTCATTTGGATTTTTAAACCCAAGCATTGAGCCGCCAGCGAAAATCCAGGTTCTATGGTTGATGAATTCCCACATCATCATTCCAGTAACATATGAAAGGCACATCCATGAGTCCATATAGTCCCACTGCTAATGCACATAACAATGCCTCACAAGTGTTAAACAGGAATCTTACTCATTCTCAGTCCAAACTTATCTCTGAATCACCTTGAAAGAAGCATTGGATCCATCATCAATCAACTCAAGCAAATTAAACCTTGAGTTAAGGTTAGTTCTACTTCTACGTATATATTCATAGTTTATGTACATGAGGAAGTCTATGAAGAGACTTTTTCCGGTTATTTGTTGAATAAATTTGGTATCTACTTGTAAATCATATGCCCTATCCAATATCTTGTATGTTATTTCATCAAAGTTAAAAGAGATCTCACTCAACTTCTGTCCCCACATCAAAACCCTCTGAGGTAACCCTTGCTTATATAGATGAGACAGTAGGATGTTGATCGTAACAGTATTTGGAACAAATCCCTTCTTGAGCAATTTGGCAGTCAAAATCATTGCACGGTCCAGTATGTCATAACAAACAGCGTTCATGAGAGTATTGTAAGTAACCGTATTTGGAACCATTCCAGTAGAAATAAGACTATCAAACATCATAATAGCTAGATCCATTTTCTGACTTCTGCAAAGTCCATGAAGACGTATGTTATAGGTTGTAACATCTGGGTCCGACCCACTAGCATGCATTCTATTCACAAAATTGACTGCATTTATCATGTCAAACGCCTTGCAGTATCCATCGATCAAAGTGTTGTAAGTCACAATATCTGCAGTTAACCCATGTTTTTGCATTTCCATGTAAACATCAATAGCTGATTTCATTCTTCCCTGTTTACAGAAACCATTGATGATAATGTTAATGGTGAAGACGTCTGGAATCAAGCCCCTCTGCCTCATCTCCCTCTCCAACTTCAATGCTTCATTTATTTTTCCAGAGTTACAAAAACCAGAAATTAATGAATTATAGGTATAATTGTTAGGGACAAGTCCTTTCCTTTTCATTTTCAAGAATTCATAAAATGCCTCTTCAACAAAACCAGCTTTACAAAGTCCATCAATTAAGGCAGAAAAAGCAACAACATCAGGTTCCATTCCTCTTGTTTCCATCTTTTCCCATACAGCCTTAGTTGCCACCATGTCTCCTTTCTTACAGTATCCATCTAGAACAACCGTAAAAGCCACTTTATTAATAGGGTAACCCTTCTCGATCATCTTAACTATAAGATCATTAGCTTCTTCTAGCCTCCCCACTCTAGACAAACCTATAAGCAGTGAAGTACATGTAGAAGCTGAAGGAGTTAGGCCAAATTTCAACATTATGTTATAAATTTCAAAAATTTTGTCTTCAGAACCTTCTTTGCCATAAGCAGCAATAATGGAGTTGAATGCAATAACACTAAGAGGTATTCCTTTCTCGAGCATATTCTCTAATGACTCCAAAGCTTCCTCCAACCTTCCAGACCAGCATAACCCTGAAATAGATATATCAGACAATGAACAATCTGGAATCAATTCATTAGATGGTAAGTCCCTTAAAATTCGGTCACCATCCTCTGGAGTTGCATACTTGTAATGCCCTGCAACTAAAATGTTGAAAGTTACACTATCAGGCGCCACACCCTTTCTCCTCATTTCTTCATACAACATACTTGCTAGATTGACTTCTCTTGCCTTAACATAGCCATCCATCAAAGTATTGTACAAAGCTGTGTTTGGTGACACACCCATTTTTTGCATCCCATCAAAGATATGTCTTGCCTCCATAATGTTACCCTCTTTGCAGAAGGCTGTGATGACTGGCCCAAATGTTACTGTGCTTGGTTCAATACCACTTTCAACCATCAAATGCACACAATTTAAGGCATCTGAAGTCCACCCCCTAACACAGTATGCATTGACCAATATGTTATAGGTATATACATCTGGTTCACATTGAAACTTCTTCATTACATGCAACAAACTTTCTCCAATCCTGACAAATCCTCCTCTACAGAAGCCAACAATCATTGCATTATAAATAAAAACTGTAGGATGTGGTCCTTTACATAACATATCCCTGAATAACTTCCAGACACTACCATAATCACCAATTCTAAGCAAAAGTTTTAAAAGAATAGTAGTGGCTGACAAACTTGGCCTAATTCCAATTATCCTCATCCTCGCCAAAACTTCTAATGCTCGTGATCCCATCTCTGCATTTGTGAAAGCACGCATTAATTAATCAAGAACTGAAAAATCTGACTCATACTTAGAATGTTCTTTCCACATAAACTTCACGACTTCTTTACTCCTATCCTCCCCTGTTCTCCTTATCACCCATGTAAGCACATCTTGAGCTAGAACCCTCAAGCCCTCACCCGCTAATAAATGTGCAACAATGCAACTCTGCCGGATAAAACTTTCTGAATTGCCGTTTATTATCAATTTGAAAAATTCAAACGCCACCTGACGTTGTTCAAGCGTTTTCATGATTTCTACAAGTACAGGTGGGCTGAAATCATTGGCCAGTCTCTGTAAAAGATAAAATTTTTCCTGTTTAACCATTTTTTTACCAAAAGCAAGTTTACGCCTCTCGTTCGAATTAATCACAGTGCTTGAAGAGCTAGAAGAATTCTTAAACGGCGAAAATTGTTCAAGAAAATCAAATTGGTTATAAGAAAAAGAATTTGAGCTGCTGCAATGCGAGGAGTATACAAACTCGGAAGTCTCCACGGTCTGTTGCGGAACGGAGAAAGAGTGCAGAAATAGGTTTTGTGAAGCAGAGAGACAAAGGAAGACCGGGAAAGAGTGACAGACCTTGAGATTGATATGCAGCCGGCAGACAGTAGCAGACATTCGGAGATTTCGCCTGATATGTCGTCGGAGATGGAGAATCCGGTATGGCGAGTGTGGAAGGTTTTAGCTTCTGCTTACGGGGGGCATTCCGGTCAAAAAAGTAGTAAGGGGGGAATCCACACTGATATGCTCCCTTAATTTTTCCAACGTGAGTGACTGGTTAACAGGCCAATGGCCCATTCCCAGTTGCGTGTATCTAAGCCCATTAGACTTAAAATCTGGCCCATTTAAGAAAGAGAGTAATATCTTCTTCTTCTTTTTTTTTCTTTCTTTTTTTGTTGGGATAGTGGGGATTCAAAATTTAAGTTACTTTTGAAGAATCCTTCTATTTCTACAAAAGTCTTTGCAAAATAAGATAATTTTATCATTTTATAGTAAAATTATTTTTTCTTCAATTACACAATACACATGGATAAAATGGTAAAATCATTCTATTTGTAAAAAAAAAAAAAAATTATGAAAGCTTCCCTACAACTACAAGTAGCATTTTCATACTTATGAAACTTCTCCAATCTCCGCAATGCCATCATCAAGAATGATCGTTATTCGCATGAATATTGTAAAACATGTCCACCTCCAATTAGCATCACAAGGGTCTAATTAGTTTTAAAAAAAAATCTAAAAAATGAGACACTTGATGTTCATATATTATTGGAAGTGAGTATCTTACACGATACACTTTTTATTATTTAAAAACCAAAATTCTAGGTACGTAAAGACACTTGAATGTAACAAGCGTATATAGTAAATGATGTAAGATGGGGCAGTACATGACATTTCAACTAATTTAAAAATGATACGATGTAAAAAAAATTGACATCTTATGTGTATATTTGAGTCGATTGTTGTGGAAAGGTAGTACGATGATATTCTTCTATGCATAGTCCTCAATCCCCATGAATGTTTCTGGAATAACCGGTGTTTTTTTTTCTATACATATTCTATACATTTTGAAAAATTATGAGAAGAAGTGACCTCTCCCCTTATGGAGAGGTCACGCATACACGGCCCTCTGTTATTGGGGAATCAGAGTGGCCCGCCTCCTGATTCCCCGATAACAGTGGGCAATGTATACATTTTCCTTCTCTATTATTTTTTCCTGGTTTGTTTTTTCCTTTTTTAAAGGAATTTTTAGTTGTTCACAATACTAGGACATAATAGGTTGAAACGAGAAATATGGCTCATTATGACTTCATAAATTTGCTCAACGTGATATTCTATAAATCATGTCACATGTTATGTTCATGTAGCTTGATTTTTTTTTTCTTAATTAATTCATTATTTGTTGTTTTCAAATTGAAATTACACTTAGGGTGTGTGTCGTTGTGAAATATTTTCACAAAGAAAAATTCTAATTGGACAAAAAGAGAGACAAAAACGTTGATAAAATTGACAAGTAAGTTATATGATAAGTGTTGATGGAAAAATGATGTGATGCATTAAAAAAATTTTGTGCCATCTGTCATTTTTGTTAGATTTTTTGTATGTGATTTTTTTCATATAGCACAACTCTTTTACAAAACATGTCTTCTTTCATCTAAATTTTCCAAAGCCAATTAAAAAATATTTTTCATTTTGGGCCAACAAATGGAGATTTTTCTTAAAATCAAGGAAAATAAATTTCCATTGAAGGAGATGGAAAACATTTTCCTAAGAAAGTAAATTCCTAATACTCTGACCAAAAGATAGACGTGAATGACTTAATCTAGGATGCTTTGTCTTCTTCGCGGTTTCTAGTTGTGGATATGGAACTTCACAATGAAGATAGAAAGAAATTATTATTGTTGTTATCTAATAGTTGTTTTATTATATTGTTTAATTTCTCCATACTAGTAATTATTTATGTGTTTTATTATATTTAAGTATTTGTTTATGTTTAGTTTGTTTATTTATTGTAAGATCAAGGAAATAATTAAAAAGAATTGATTTCGGACGCATTTTACAAGAATTTTAGAGTTTGTGGGACTAGAATGTCAAGAAACAAAATCAGACTGACTGAAAAAAAAGGAACAGAAGATGCAGTGGGGGCGCACTGTCTGAGCAATGCACCCGCTCTCATGTGGCTGAAAGTAGACAGAATGCCGGGATCATCAGTGCACCCGCACCGACCCCCTACGCGCGTGAATTTGTTGATTTTCCTTGTTTCCTTAGTACTTTTTTTATGGTATAACTTATATACGAATTTTACTAGTTTTCTTAAAGTTTTTAGACCCTATATAAAGGGGTCGAGTCATAGGAATAACAGACAACTCTCATACACAATTTCATAGAATTATTTATTTTTATCAAAGACAAGGGTCGGAGGAAGGCTAATTTCTCCCTTCATCCGGTTCAAGGGGATGTTATTGCTACTTCTTGCTCTTAATTAATCAATTTCAGTAACGTTTCTTACTCTTTTTTGAAATTGATTGTGTTATTCTGTTTTTCATGCTTATAAATATTGATTATTTGACATAGTTTAAGCCTACTACGTTGTATGAGTAATATTCTATTGTTAGATTTTGGAATTCAATCCTTAATGGTTGTTTCTCTTAACTCTCAAGTAGCAATTAGGGATGGCAGAAAAGCCCCGAAACCCCGAACCCGATGAAAACCCGCCCCGAACGGGGCGGGGACGGGGCACAAATCTATGCCCCGTTTCAGATTCGGGGTGGGGTCGGGTTTGGGGTGCCCCGACCCGCCCCGCCCCGCCCCGCCCGAAAACCCGAAATCCCAACTCAATTTAAAAAAAAAAAAAAAAAAAAAATTGGCGTTGAGGTTGAATCGAACCCTCAACCATCAGTCCAACTTACCCCAACCATTAACCAACTGTGCTGCCTTTGACTTGTGAATTAGTGCTAACATGTTTTGTAATAACTTAAAAACAAAGTTGAATCCCAAAAAAAAAAATAAATAAATATCAGACAACATGTTTTATGTTTTTATTGTGTTATTCAAATTCAATATTAAAAAATTTTAAGTATATAGTTGTAATTATTATATTTTATTGTAAATGTATTATTATACAGGAATCAGTGGTTACTGGGTACTGCACAAATATTGAAGATGAAGAATGAAGGAATATTTTAGAATGTAATTTTATGAATGATTGAGTGTTGCATTATATTTGTTTTCGTTGGAACCTTGGTAAGATGAAATGTTATGTTTAAGATTTGAACTCTACTTGTAATTCGAACTTAGAATATTTGGTGTTTTGTGTGATTGAATCCTTATAATTTTGAATGTTAGTAATTAGAATCTTTATAATTTTTAATGTTAAAAATGTGTCTTTTTAAAGGGATATTGAGTAACTAGGATATAGGGATTTTACCAAAAAAAAAAAAATCGGGGCAAATGTCCCGCCCCGACTCACTCGGGGATCGGGGAGGGGTCGGGGCGGGTAAAAAAATCCGGGGCGGGGACGGGGAAGGCCAAACCCGACCCCGACCCGCCCCGTTGCCAACCCTAGTAGCAATTAAGGATCGTTAATTATTAGAGATAACACAGTTCAAGTTAAATAGATCGAACTTGCAGATTTATTGCTTAGATTAATTTATTTTCTTAATTCTTCATGCAATCGTTGTTCTAAAAGATCGGAAGAGCGTCGTGTAGGTTAATTTATCCAAACGATTAAATCTGATTGAAAAACTTGTTTTGG